>JAQMWT010000241.1:0-57074 GCA_029834535.1 Chrysophaeum taylorii
TTAAGTGAAGTACAGTTTCTCATCTAACGCGCCCTCGTACGGCTATCGGCCCTGCCGTCAACGGTGACGCGGTAAAATTGCCTTATGGTACCTCGGAAACTTCTCGAACACCGTCCACTCACAGTCTGTGCAGGATGCCCAGGAGTTGACGGGGTGTATTAGGACCCGTGCCCTGCTGACGTTGCCAGTGGGTGTATGTGAAAAGTTCACAGCCAGGCAGCTGATGAATAAATGTGCTTTGCAGTACTGTGCCACCCGCAAGCTATGACGCTGATCGCACTGAGGGATGAGCGGTGCATAATTCCCTGTGCGATCCTCCACTTGCGGGGAAATTTGGTAGTTGCTGAATGATTGCGGACGAGCTACGATTACAAAAACCCCTCCGACGCAATATTCCTACGTGTTGTCACGCCTTTGCTGGTAGGGCGCTGCATGTCCAACGCTCGACCCTGAACACATCGGCGTGCAGTGTGTCCTGGATCTCGCCCGGATGAACTATACATTGCCTGCGAGTTCCTGTGCAACCCCTCAGCTTCCGCCACGCACACGCAACCCGGTAGACGCCCGCCACCAGGACCCCGGCAAGCCACCCACCTTTGGTACATCGGGCTGGGGGGACGGCTCAATCTATTTGCCAGGGGGGCACCGTCGCCGACTGCTTAACTGATGCAGAGCACCCAACTACAACCACACCACCACAACCGCCGAGAAGAGTGCACCGGCGAAGGAGCGCCGGTGCGTGTAGTTCACAATAATTGACGATGTTCCGTGGGCGGACGAGCCTCGCGACGAGCAGTGGTCAACTTTGCCGGCGCGATACGGCCCGTCCTCATTTTTGCGGATCGAGGGGGGGGGGGGAGAGTCAGCGTGTGCATCCCTCTGACCGTGTCCGCAGTCGAAGAGAGGGAGTGGATGTGCACTGATTTGGGTATTACAGGAGCAGCCTGGCTTTAAACGGGGGTATTGGGGTCCGGAGTGGGGGGCGATTTTCATGACGAGGAAAAGCTGATGATGGGGGGGGGATGTGTGTGTGGAGGGGGGAAGCATATATCTCGGTGCTGGTAACGCATTTTTTTCGATGGTATGTGATCGAAGGGAGGGACCTGTTGTGATTCCCGGAAGGGCCGACTCCGGGCTTCAAAGAGAGCCCCTACTCCCGTCACTCCCGCATATCTGTTGTCGAGGAAAAAACGAAAAAAAGGGGGATTGCTTGGCGGATGCAGTATTGAAAGGGGAATGGACCCGAAGACGGTGAGTTTTATTCGTGCCCGCAATTCTCCGTGGGTGTTCCTTTTTTGCTGTTGCCTAAGAACGGTGCTGAGCCTGGCACTTCCAGGACGCTGCGGTTCACAGGGCAGCTGTCCGACGCTGCGGCGCCTCAACGCATGTTATCGAGGAATGATTGCGATCTTTCGCCGGAAACGTGAGCATGGCGTGCGCGTTGAGCGTTTCTCATCGACAAGTTCTGTCGTTCTGTCGGATTGGAGATTCGTTGGGCTATCAGCTCATTTTACGATTGTCAGCTAGATTGCGCCAAAAATGTGGTTGACCGTTCACGTAGGCCCGTCTGGAGTTCGGTACACTACAATGCATCCTACCTTTTTTGTGAGTCAAACCGCCCGGAAAGTTTGTTTCGTAAGCAGTTGTGGCACTTGACTTGGTCCGAAATGGCTATGTATCGTGATGGCGTCGTGGCATATATTCGACGATCTCCTATCGGCCGGTCACTGTACCAAAGATCACGTTGCAGTGGCTGTGCCAAGTTAGGTACCCCATCGCCAGGTGTCGAAGCGCATTGGAAAGGGTAGCAGCGGCCAAAAAGATTTTGCCCAAAAAGATCCCACTTCGATGCAAGAAGAAAGAGAGGTCAAGTTGGTTTTTGGGCCATTCTGTCTACGCCGAACGGGACTTCTTCCATACAACGGAGGGGAGACGTCGATGTCTTTCAGGGGAAGAGGCGGTGGGAAGGGAGCGCATCAGGGAGGGCACACATTCCAATCCCGTCGAGCACCTTGTCGGAATGCTGACGCCTAATGAAAGCACGTGCGGGTCTTTCCTTGAATGGTGAGTTTCCCCTCGGCGTTATGAAGGGATAATTATTCGAAGGTTGCAGGAGCCATGTAAACACTCGACGTGGCCGAGCCTGTAAATTCGCGATGGACGACACAGAGAGTGTCAGGAGCTTGGATGCCATAAATCGGTCGTGCTATTGTCACTGTCGAAAAGAACGAGGAAAGAACGGAAGAGAGAAAGAAGCTCACAGCCCAGAACGGACAAAAGGAAAAGACGACCGAAGAAAAACGACTCAAAAACACGAAGCGAGGGCGTCCTACCATCCTGACTCGAACGTCGTGCGCCTTTCTATATTCGAACTGGGTGCTGGTCACCGCGGTCCGCGCACGGAGTTGGGTTCTTGACCTATTTTCAACAAGTGTCACCATCGTTGACGACGTGGAAGGAAAAGAATAAAGAGAGAGCTTATGAAGTACGCTGGGTTAGTCGAACCCGTGTAACTTCGATGGGGTTGTATGATTCCCGTCGCGCAAAATTGGAACTGGCCCGCACGGTTACTCCTCTCGACTCTGTGGGAATTCGGATTTTATATCGAAGACAAGGGTGACTGAGCATGGATGGGATCGTAGGAGGGAACATGTCGCAGAGGAAGATTGGTCGAGGATCAAAGAAGTGTTATGCTTAGGGGAGTGACTCACAAAAGGATAGGTCATCGTATTTGGCCGTTTTTCTTCGGTGTCGAACCAGTACCGTCGCTGGACCGTTATGCGTCGATGAGGGCTATGCGCGTTCTGATGGATCAATCCGGGATGTTCTCGTAAAGCGATTTCGGGGAATTTCGGTCTTGCTGTGTGGGCGCATGGATCCTGATTTTCGTCCGAAAGAACATCCTTTTGATCGGGTACATGATTCGGAAAAAAACATACTGACATGGGGGATAGCCTATCATGACCTATTCTTGATATTCCTGGCTTGATTTTTTCGGTGTTTGAGCGACAACCTGGTTCACGTTCTCTTGATACGGTGGGACGCTATGTGGATTAGAACGACGGGCACGGCCATTATGGACCAACGGGGCGAGCCTGCGATGACGGTATGGCAGTGTCGTGGCGGTGTAGCAAGAATGTAAGAGCCTCCAATTTCGTTTGGGGGTTCGGGGTGGGTGGGAGAGTCTGGCCCGCTGTCGCGACGGGTGGATCGGGGGGCTTGGCAGAGGAGGCGTTTTTAAACTTTTCGAATCAAGTTAGGATGAGATCTTTCCCGCTGAGAGAGCCGTAAGGAGCAAAACGTGACTTGGAAGTTTGCTAGGATTTTCATATCGGAGGACATGGCAGGCAATTAGGACGAAGTATTTGGTTTTTCGGGAGAACCAACGGACAAGTTAGCTCTGGCCGATGAAGCAAGCGGCTTGATGGTTCACCGGGAAGGATGTAAGTTTGGAAGATTTCCCTGAATGCGCACCCTTTATAACGGGAACAGAACGATGTTGTGATAAGGTCGAGAAGCGGGGAGAAGATCAATGAAGCCTATTTGAATCCAGGAGATTCGATTGGAGTAAGAGCTGTTCAAAATTCTCCGGTGGAATCCTATAATTTGGATGGCCCACCGCAGCTATGACGTGATTGGACTGCGATCAGAACAACACCCCACTCGACGATAACGGCATCGAACGTGGGATGGATGGGAAGCTGAGGATGAGATCATTCTCGATGAGAGAGCGAAAGAAAGGCTGAAGATGACAGCAAGCGAATCAGCGAAATCAAGATTCTTAGCAGAAAGACCAAACGAAAGTCATCCGTACCGTAGTTAAAGTTGAAACAACGGTCATTAAGGTCGATGATTCGGACTCTCGACTGAGGTGTCAGTCGATGAGCGGCTGCAATCGCCATGCATCACCGAGGATTGTTCGGAGGCCATGTAGGAAGACTCCACAGCTTTAGAACGGTATTGGTGGCCAAACGTCTCATCGTCAGTTAATGAGGAGTGCCTGAGGTGCCGGAGATCGTCTGCCTAAGGTTTGTCTGGAATCGGAGTTGCTATTCTAGGTAGACCTTGTTGGACGAGTTGCCGACCTGTACACGCACATACTCGCGATGTACGATGCAGCGTCGCATTTCTTAAAATTGGCTCTGATCAACACCAAGCACGATTACTCAATATTGAACGCGTTTGTGGACAAGATTTTGCTTGAGGGATGTCTCCCACGGTGCATAGTTACGTATAATGGAAATGAGTTGCGAACAAGTTATTTCGCACGTTCGTTCGTCAATTCAACGTACGTTATCGTACTACCCTTCCGTATCACCCTCAGAGTAACCACACTGAACGTGTCAACCGATTTATCACAGCCTTCTTGAGAGCTGCGATCGACGAACAGCGTCAGCCAGATTGGTCGAATTTCCTCCCATATGCTGCATTCATGTACAATAGGATGTACATTCCGGGAGCGAAGATTTCACCTTTCATGATGCGTACTGGCAAGCAGCCCCTGTTACCACCCGATTACAATCTTTTGAGTGAACAGCGCGATCTACCGCAATCGCGTCAGCAGATTTTGATGGACTTCGAGAACAAGTCTGAATTTTACAGTCGACTCGTTACACGAGCTCACCAAAAGGCCCAGGAGAGCCAGAAACTCAACTATGATGCCCACCAAATTGACATCCAGTTTCCCCCAGGTGATTATGTTTTGCGTTTCGTGCCTAAGACGCGCCACAAGCTACGGCCTATTTGGCGCGGACCTTACATAGTTACCAGAAAGATCTCTCCCGTCGTTTACGAAATTCAGGACGTCAACGACGATGATGCTGAGTCGGTTGTAGTATCTGTACTGCAGATTGTGCCGTTGAAAGTGCCAACCATCGACACTTCCTCAGCCCCTCTGCATTTACCTTCAGACCGCGACCGTTTCAAGCATGGCAAGTGTGGCAGTAACGCCCATCCCCCCACTTGCGTGCCTGCCACATGACTTACCCTGGTTGTTGCCCTGGTACTGACCTTGCAATTATGGGGAGGTGTCATCTTGACACCTTCACCTGCGCTTCCACTGGACCCAATGTACCGGGCATTTGTATTGCTTTCTTGTTGTGTCCTTGAAATTACCCTCAATTGAATGTTCGACAGCATGGCGTGAGCGGAGTGTGAGCGCTTGGTTGGACGTGTGGTGGAACCACCCGTGGTTCAGGACAGTTGAGCGGTCACGTTGTGACCGACGGTTAGGCGAAGAGGGGCGGGTGAGCTGAGTTTCCACCACACAAGTTCGTGATCTTCAGGGTCAAAGGACGATCCAACGCGTGGAAGAAGCGTATCTACGTTGCCGAAGTCTACGAAGAATATGACCACGATAATGACACCGTTGCGCTTCACTACTATACCGATTTGGGACCGCGCGATGATCCTCGTGTTGTTGATCCTACTAAGCCTCTGGCCGAGCGACGCTTAAGACCAGAATACAAAGACCCGGATGGAGGCAGTTTCACTCGCCTACGGCCAAATATGGAGTGCTGTGAACCCTGTGTGACTGATTTTCGCCTGGATGAAATCGATGTCCTTGTCAGTAACTTCGGCCTCCACAGCAACAAAGTTCCTGCTAATGTAGCTGACCGAGCTTATCGTGCTATTCGCGAGCGTGACCTTCGTCACCCTTGAAGTCGAGGACGACTTCATCTCAAGTAGGGGGCTCCTGTGGCAGTAACGCCCATCCCCTCGCTTGCCTGCCTTCCACCTGACTTACCCTGATTGTTGCCCTGGCACTGACCTTGCAATTATGGGGGGGTGTCACCTTGACATCCTCACCTACTCTTCCAGCGGAACCAATGTACCAGGAATTTGTATCCACCTTTTTGCTATTACCCTCATTTGATTGTCCGATTTCGAGATGGCGTGCGTGTTCACGCGGAGATCGGGCGTGTGGTGGTTTCACCCGCGGTTGGGATTGGGAGAAAGGGCTTGTTGAGGCCTCTGGTCCGGCCAAGAGGGGCGGGTATCTGAGTAACCACTACTCAAGCCTGGAACTGGCGACGAGGCTGGTCCCCGATGCTGCTGCCGCCGATGTGGGCGGCGGGAGGGAATCGTTAATTTCTAGCGTCAGTCATGGCAGCTCCGGCGGTGGCCGAAATGCGAACGTGAGAGCAGCTGAGATTCTGGCTAAGTCCATGTCGAAACCAAAAGAGACCCAATCGGCGAGGAAGTCTCGCCAGGGTTTCCGGGAGGAGCAGAAGGAAATGCACGATGCACAGAAGCAGTTCTTTCAAGCCGAGTTGAAGAAGGCGGCCGTCGAAGCGCGGTACCTCGAAGCCGAGATGAAGAAAGCAACAGCCGAGAAGAAAAGGGTGGACGTCCTAGCCATAAGCACCACCGTTGCTGAACTTGAAAGTAGCACAAACCCGGAGGACCGCGCTCTTGCCGAAAAACTCACGGTCAAGCGCCGTAAACTTGCCGCGACTCTCCTTGACGACGAGTAGGGCAGTATTGTCTGGTTCCTCATTACCTTATCCCCTCGTCTTGTTCGCCTTGCACCTCGCATGGGCCCTCCTCATTCGTCGCTCTTCAGCGAAGGTTTCACTCGTTCATTTGATCTATTCCGCCACTCCAATGGCGGAATACGCTAATTTATTTAATCAAGAACGAGCGGCTCGCGTCGACTTCGAGATGTGGGAGTTGTCACTCTCGATAGGTGCGCGGGCCACAAGTCGAAACTTTAGCAACGAAATTTGGACCGGGCAGGACGTTTCAAGGCGGCAAGCTGTAGTGTGTTCGTGATTTCAGCCACGCCGAGGGCAGACATCGAGATCGGATCGCCGACCTTGAGTGCCATGCAAGGTCTGGTCAGCCCATAGCCGCCCCCCTGTTTCGAGAAGAGGCACACGCTCCGCCAAGATGCCACCGTCGCCTCGCATATACTCCACCTGCCTGCTGTCGAGGCACGCATCAATGCGCAAATTGTGCAGGATCATGCACGCGAAGACGACCTGCGTGGTCAAAGTCAACGAGCAGTTAAGCGGCCGCCAGAGGATCCCCCACCGCACCGTCAGAATGCTAAAGGCACATTCGATGGTGATACGGGAGTTGGAATGCCAGAAGTTGAAACTGTCTTTCCAGGTGTCAAGGTTACGCCCTGGCCAGGGAACGACCATGAACTCACTGGCGCGGTAGGCGGCGTCCCCGGCAATTCAGTACGGTCGCAACATCCGCCCAGCGTCGAGCTCCATGCCGAGCCAGCTCACGTCGAAAGCGGTGGAGTCGTGAGTACTCCCCGGTCACCGGATACTGCCGAAGAGAAACTTCTTCTTTGCATCGCAGACGGCCTGAAGGTTGACGGCGTAGAAGCCCTTGCGGTTGTAGTAGTGCGACGGTTTGCCGCCGCACTCTCGCGAATGCGGTTTGCGGATGCAAACCGCCATCCCACCGACGGCGCCTACGCAGCCACGGACGACGTTTCCGCTCCGCTCCGCGAACTCCGTCTCGAGCTGTTCAAGGCGCTCAGAGTTCATTGGGTCGAACTTGTCGAACGGGAACTGACGGTTGATTGCTCTCACCGTTTCGGCCACAATCGGCCAGACGGTGACGTCGGAGACATTTGCCATGTCCGCGACGCCGGATGGATCGCTACCAGCGAGCATCCGAAGAGTGATAGCGAGACGCCACTCCGGGGAAATGGCCGATCCACTGGATCGAATGGCTGCACTCTCGTTCTTGCGGAGTTCACTTTTCACGCGAGAGAGAACATAGTCGAACAACTGCCTATTCAAGCGGAACCGCCGCCCGAACTCGCGATCGTCGAGCATGGCCGCGAACTGATCGAATGGCTGGCGGTTACGCCTTCGGTCACCTCGCCGTTCGGGATTGCCAGTGATGAACATCGCGAAGGCTGCGACTATGCGACGAGCGGCCTCGTACTCGTCCGGACCGCCAGGATGAGTCGAACAAACCTCGCCAGGACCCGTCGAACAAACCTCGCACGCGAGCCAAACAGCTTTCGATGGATATCCGCGGAATTTGGTGACCATCCGACGCGAAGTAAGCCGCCGCTAGGCGGCCAGGAGGCCGAGACTTTAACAACATCAGATAGCGGGTTTAGTATTTGGGCGTTTCCTAACTACTAATCGACAGATGTTTGTCTGTCTGTTTGTCCCTCGATTTAGGGTAAGGATCAGGTAGGCCCGAGAGTAAGGATCAGGTAGGCCCGAGAGTAAGGATCAGGTAGGCGCGAGGCCAGACAGTGATCCTCCAAGCCGTCTACGGCGACCTCGCAGACTATTTCCACGAGCCGCGGCGGCTCTTTCAGCGCGCCATTCTCACGCCCCGTCGAAACGATGTTGTCGATGCTGACAACGCGCGCATGACCGCGGCCTTTTTTTCCCGGAGACGAGGCGTCGGAGTTCTTTTCGGCTGACTAGGCTGGGTCGGAAGACGACGCCTCGCTCTTTACAGTAGAGTTTTCAACTCCCTGACAACCAACGGGATGCTGACTTTGAGCGCGAGCTTAAGGTCTTCGAAACCTCGACCCGTCGCACGGCCACTGCAACGGTACCAGATACATGATCGATCGTGTCGTTGTCACCGAGGCTCCTCCAACCTGTATCCCTCAAGCCCCACCGACGCCAAACGATCAACAAGAGCCAGAGGCAGACGCCCCGCAAGGTCGGCGTCCTCTTACCCAAGCCCGTCTTCTGCCACTTCCAGCTCTACGTGGCTCTCTGTCGATCGGCAACCCTGAGGATACGCTCTTCTGAGTCGACGACTCCGCCCTACCCCACACGTGCTGCGCAATACCTATAAGCCCCCTCCCGGCGTCTACACGCGCACTGTAGGTGAGCTTACTGGGCCAGGTGAACTTACTGAGGTTTGAGATTGGGACTAGGTGAACTTAGTGACCAGGTGAACTTACTGGGATCAGGTGAACTTACTGGGGGTTTAAGAGTAAACTCAAAGGTTAGCGGCGTGTGCGGATCAAAGCGCCTTAGATTGGCGGAGGCGAGAGCGACGAGCTCGAAGGAGTGGGTGTGAGCTAGGTGAACTTACTGACCAGGTGAACTTATATGAAACTTACTGGACCAGGTGAACTTACTGGGGTTAGAGATTTGGACTAGGTGAACTTACTGACCAGGTGAACTTACATGAAACTTACTGGGATTAGGTGAACTTACTGGGGTTAGAGATTGGGACTAGGTGAACTTACTGGCCTGCACTTGTTCCAACTTAATTGCGTACGCACGTAGGAGAGACAGAGAGATGTTTTGAGTGGCCTTTAACGACCGTTTTGTGTTACGTTAGGGCATCAAAACTCAAACCGCAAGCCAAAATTTCGTGGTATATTTATTTAGGGCCTTAGAGCGTCCCGTTACTTGACGCGACTAGACGATGGCCGACCCGACGTTACTGGATGCTTTGACGTATGGTGAGCACAAAAGTGTCTTTCGGGCTTTTCTTGACTCAGAGCACGGCAAAGTTTACAGGAGAAGGTTGGGTGCGTGTACCCGTAGGTTAGGTGGTCGCTTCTCGCACAGAGTGCTTGTGGACATTGCCCATTTAAGGTTGTTTGACGCGCGTGTTACTGAGAGATTTTTGCGACGCCCGTTGGTCTTTCTCGCGCCGTGGACAGACGCAATGTGTGACTGGGTTGCGCTTCAAACGTCGAATAAGACGGATGTAAGGCATGCCACACAAAACCTAGTAGTAGGCCATTCAGTTTCTTCGTTTCATGTGCACTCCGAGACAAATCTCACGCCATTTCATTTGGGTTTTGTCGGGAATTTCGGAGAACTTCAGTTAAGTCCACGGAATCTGAGAGCTAGCCATACTGGCATGCTCGTTTGTGTGGAAGGCGTTGTCACCCGTTGCTCTACGTCTCAACCAAGAGCCGTGCGATCTGTGCACTGGTGCGAAGAAACGCAGCTGTACGTTGAGCACGAGTTTCGCGACATGACTGCCTTAGATCTTTGGATGCCCTCGCCTACGCAAAATAGCCAAACAAGTCTTCAACAGACGCTGCCCAGGATGCCTCAGACGTTTGCCCTGGATCCCACGTGTGACTCTAACGGGCACCCACTAAAAACTGACTATGGCTTGAGTCTGTATACCGACTATCAGTCCCTATCACTGCAAGAGTCTCCAGACAAGGCACCACACGGGCAACTGCCCCGTTCTGTCCGCTCCGGTGCCCAACATCTCTCAGCATTGAGTGTACGAGTCTGGCATTTCATGTGAGAAATGCTGTACTAGCATTCAGCAGTCTTGATTGTTTTGGCGAATGGTCAGCCACACAAAGCCTGCACAACTTCGCCCATGCCGTCGCGAATTTTCGACATTGTAGGTCGATGTGATTCTCGAGGGTGATTTAGTCAACTCTGTAAAACCTGGGGACACTGTGCGCTGTGCTGGTGTGTACCGCGCGTGGACGCCGAATGTTGTTGGCAGTACAGCAGGTATCGTGTTCAATAAAATTCTTGCACTCTCGATGAACAAATGTTGTGATGATGCCTTGCTCGCAATCAGTCCTGGAGAGCTTGTGAGTTTTGGTCCATCGATTTCTATGTCTGCAATTGAAGTGGATTTCTCTTATGTCATTTGTGTGACTGTTACTCAGGTGCCATCTGTAGAGGAGTGCATTGCTGGGCTTTGGACGGCCACAGGCCTCAGTTTCATGTTGCATACTCTCGCAAGAGCCCTCGCCCCGTCCGTGCATGGCTATGATGCCATTAAATGTGCTCTTGCATTGCAGCTGGTGTGACTGACGTGAGCTCATGAAGTAACTGCCTGCAGGTTGGAGGTGTTGAAAAAGTTCTGCCGAGCGGAAGCCGTTTGCGTGGTGATATCAATATCCTGATTGTGGGCGACCCTTCCACTGCAAAAAGTCAGTTGTTGAGAGCTACAATGAGGGCTGCGCCTCTAGCCATTAGTATGTCGTCTTACCTTCAAACAATAGGAGACTTTTGCGTTGTATGAATACAGGTGCCACAGGCCGTGGTTCCTCTGGTGTTGGTTTGACAGCTTCGATTTCACGTGATGCAAATTCGGGTGAACGCCGGTTGGAGGCGGGTGCGGTTGTCCTTGCAGACAGGGGGATTGTTTGCATCGACGAGTTTGACAAAATGTCATCTGGTGAATCTTCAGTCTCCATGCTTATAATTCCCAAACTTTCTGTGTCGAGATGCACGGGTTGACATAGGCGACCGTGTAGCGGTTCACGAGGTGATGGAACAGCAGACTGTCACAATTGCCAAGGCTGGAATTCACGTGTCTCTAAATGCCCGATGTGCCATTCTTGCAGCAGCTAATCCAATTTATGGGCAATATGATGCAAATCTACGCCCTCCGGAAAACATAGGGCTGTTCCCAGCAGTGTCCCGTTGGCGTGTTCCCGAAACGTGACCATTACTAAGGTCTAACTTTTAGGCCTGATTCCCTGCTTTCACGCTTTGATCTCTTATTTATCGTAATCGATCACATTGATAAAAAATCTGATGCCATGATCGCCAACCATGTGCTTACTTCTCACAGCACGCTTACTACTGCTACTCCGCAGAATTCACAGGGCGTGCACGAGCAAGCAAGCTTTGGCATAGGTACACATGTGCCAGTAGGTGAATCAATAAGTGAAGACAGGTCCAGTTGGAGAGTCATATCATGAATCAGAGTTTGAGATCTGCAAGTCTCAGGGGACGAAGGATACAAGGTTCGCCTGCGCTTGTACAAAGTTTAAGGCGCATGCTCAGGAATCTGAAATTACCTTCATGTCTCGAAGCAGTCCGATCTGTGTGTAATTGCGTTCCAATTGCGAGACTGCGTGAGATGTTCATTTTGGTAGCAGTCGGCGAAGGTAGAACGTGATTGGTTACAAGCGAATGGGCGCTATTTCATACGCAAGTATTTGCATCACATTCGCCACAACGTCAAACCGGAATTAAGCGAGGAGACGCGAGAAAAAATTGCTTATGGTTATGCTGATCTTCGTGGAAAGGCCGATGAACGCACATTGCCGGTCAATAACTGTACCAGTGCCTTGTAACCCTCTCCCGTAGAATAATCTATTCTGGCAGGTCACGGCGCGATGTCTTGAGTCGCTGATTCGGTTAGCGACGGCTAGTGCAAAAGTTCGTGCCTCCACCAATGTTCTCCCGCAAGATTGTGTAATTGCATTCAAACTGGTTTCGTGCCGGGCGGAGTTGACTAAGTGTATTGTCTGCTACGCTAATCGGTAGGCAGGCTCGCGGTCTACGGAGAAATGAATGCCAGCCTTTCTCATGTGGAGGATTTAACATCGTGCGGTGGTGACCATGTAAGCTGTGACATTGTAGTGCTGGAGCCAACCATACAGCTCCGGATGTGTTTAATCGCAAGAAATAAAATGCTTATATAAGATATTCTGGCTGTGCACAGGAAGCCAGGGCATCTGCAGGCTCTCCCACACGTGGCTCAATAGAAGCGGCTCAATTCCCTGGAATAGCCGATGTTGTTCTTTCTGCCCTGGGACACGCAAGTAGGGAGAGTGAGCAGCTCCATGAGAGTGAGCAGCACCATTTGACGTTTGAGTGCTTACTTCAGCAAGCAAATCCACCACAAAATGACAACGGTCTGGTATTGTCCAGCTCTGATCTAGAGCTAGTGTTGAAGGCGCTCGAAGATGGCAATCGTGTTATGTATGACCGACTCAGCGGTATGTGTTACCCTATGGCCCTTGCTAGTCCACGTTGTCACCCACTTGTTAGTCATTTCTCAACTATGACAACATAACAGCTGAATCGGCCCCTTTCGTGAGTGTTGCTTGCAGGCAAAGTTTATCTTCTCTGAAGTGGTTGGGCTAAGCGCGCTGATTAATCCAAGCAAATGACACAACTTGATCTGTCTCCCAAAATGTGTTATATCGAGTCTTAAGTTGATATGCACCTGCAGACGTGCGAATTGTGCTGAGAGGTGCTAAAATATCTGCCTCAGATGAGGGAACTGCAGCAACAACAGCACACTACACTCTTCGATCTATTGTGTAACAATATTGCAGTGTGAGCTCAGAAGCTAACCTCTGGTCGATTTATGCAAGCAGCTTTGTTGGGGAAAGTTCTCAACATCTCACATTACTCTGGTTCGTGTGTGAGATGGGCGACGTTGGGGTCTGCTATGGGCTTTGCATAATGACACATGTCGCCTTGAATTGCTTGGAAGTGCTTGATATTGTGCCCGACCCAAGTTGTGCTCATTTGGGTGGTAATCTATGTTTGTGAAGGAGTAGAAATGACAGACTCGAGAGCCCTCGGATTGGGATCGCGTCGACTTTTGCCTGTGTCTGTGTTTGGCTGATGTGTAGCGCGCGCAGAGCTCAGTAAGCTCACATTGGAGGGGGAGTGACCTCATTAACTTCACCAGCTTATTACCACGCAGGACGGCCACAATCTCTCGCGGTGGGAAGGAAGTGCGAAGTCCCCCCTCTCCCCTTGTCACATTCCAAGTAACCTGAGAGTCCACAGCGTGGCCTTCTTCCGCCTCTCAACACCAACAACCCCGCGCGTCCGCAAGACCACAAAATTGTACTGTACATAGCTGTAGGTTTTCGTCGTCTCTATGCCAGTATGAAGCCAGCAAATGATAGCTCGTCTGTGAAAGTAACGTCCTAATTAGCATGTGGGGAGGCGGATGGTTCTCATTCATCTCAGACAGCGTCGCGGTCTTTCCCGCTTTCTCGAGGTTATCCCGAGGGTTCTTAAGTTGCGTGTGGCAAACGACTGAAAGAATCATCCCGCCTCACCGAGTGCGTCTGGTAGTTTTACCTTCGGATAAACATGGTGTACACTCTCCTAGCCTCAACACCGGCAGACGCCACGTAAACATGGACATAGAGGTATGCGGTGTGTCTTCGTACCTACGGGACGCACTAAGCCAAGTCGGAGCCTAAAGCACCAGGGACAAAAACTATAGTCCTGGGAGGTAAGAGGGAGAAGAAGGGGTTGCAGAGAAATCTGCAGTCCCCTTCGTCCGTTGAGAGCGCGATCTCTTCCTTATCCTTCTTCTTCCCTTTTCACCAAATCAAATAGTCCTCTGATTTGTGCTCACGCTCATCGTCATGGCCGAGCGCGGCCCGTAGGTACGTAGACTTACATCTTAAACTAGGCGTTGTTCTACGTGTCGTCTGTCCTTTAGTGACTTTATACCACTGCCTCGTGGAATACTCTGCAGGTTATGGGCCCAGCGGGTCCGGAAGAATCATGTGTTGCATGCACGTAACCTATGGGTATTGGACTGCTACCGCACCAGTCTAGCCTCGCCATGCAACACGCTTGTGTACATGCTTATCATGGGTTGTACATAGCTACACCACACACGTTAAGACCGCACAACTTTGTGTGTCTGGCTATATGTCCTCGTTGGAGAGATTTGACCCTCTCCGGGTGTACGGTAGAGACCGCGTGCGGTCTTAGGTGCGACTAGACCATTCCGCATGTCACGTGTTACTACACAAGGCAGGAATTAGCTCCTCACTTCCCCAGGCACAATAGGTCCCGTAGAAGCTTTCACACTGACAACGAGGCACAGAGCTGCTGCTATTCAAGCAACAGACTCAGGACCCTACGGCACGTAAGGGCGGATTTCTGAGGTCGGATGGATGAACCAGACGATCTCATTGTCTAGGTCAGTAGAAAGCGGACGGGAAGGGGCGAGGATGAGGGAAATCCGTATTAAGACGGAGAGAAAACCTTCATGAGAGAAAGAGGTGTGGTGTATGGTGCGAAGAGCTCCAGAGCGCCGTACATGTTATGAGTCAACTCTCTGGACCCCCTCAACGTGTGGGACATGTTTTCGACATGCCAGACGTTCTTGAAAGTGCACAGATTGTACACCAGACGTGAAACGTCGAACAATTTTATTATAATTAATTAAAAACAAAACAAAACAAACAAATAGACACAAGGGGACAAGGACTAGAACGTTTATGGCGAGCTGGAAGAATTGCGCGTGGTTGTATTACGCAAAGCCGTTTGGCCTACATTTGCAGGTGAACTGCAATCCAGTTCGTCTTCATCATCATCTTCTTCCAGTTTGCTGTCTACGTCACCAGCAGTATCATCTGGTTGCAGATTAGTCGCAATTTGAGGAGATTTATCATCATCAGTGTCATCACCCGCATTTCCAACGTGATAGCGTACTGAGCGGAGGCATAATGGTAGACACATAAGAGACTGCAGCAGCTGCAGATAGTTGACGAAGATAGGAGACTAGTGTTATGACTCCATTAGCGTTTACTAGAGAGACTTGACGACTTCGAATAGCGTCTTCAAGCTGAATTTGTCGATTAGGGTCATCTTCTTCAACCTGTTGCATAGATCCCAGAATTCATTGGGAAACCAGCTGCGTTAGCTCGCAGATCACGGGCAAATAATTGTCTTGGAGGGTTTGTCGCGCAGATAAACGATCGTCTAAAAGAGCAAGATTCTTAGTATTCTGAACACAACGTTTTTTCTAAGTGTTCAGACTTTCCAGTGAGTTGGGCAATGATTTCGTGAGCAGAAGATAGCTGGCCTTGTGCGACCGAGAGCTGATTAGATAGTTCCACGATTTTGTTTCGAGAGCCTGCACTTTAGGCGTGCTATCAGAGACTTCATCGGAAAAAAAGACACTTGTTGTCTTAGCAGGAGTAGTCATCACGTGTGTATCCAGGTTGAGATTAGAGAATGCTTTAATCTAAGTGGATGAGTATGTGGCTTTTCAGAGTGCGTTAATGACATGTGTCTGATTTTCTGGATAATCCGGGGAAATATTCCAGAAAGGTGGGTGCAGCAGCAGAACCGGAAGATGACTTTAATTCACGTTGTTTGACGGTGCACGACACGAATAAGTTAAGCAAAAGGTCAAGCAGTACTTCAGGGTTGCCAACGACAGCACATTCTTTTTGAATCGAATGAAGAAGCGACCAGAAGGTGATAAGATGTAACTTATGAGAGTCAACTGCGGAAGCTGGAGAAAGATAGATCCAGTGCCATCATTGGGACTCGTCAAAAAATAATCGCTGCTGATGTTTTGAGCATGTAACAGCGATAGGAGGGATTGTTTTAGTTGTTGATTAGTAGTGATGTTGTTGGAAAACCTGATGACTGCAGCGCGAAGATGCGCGAGGTAATCGTCCGAACATGGCAAGCGAGAAGTGTCCAGGCACGATTGAAGTAGTGGCGTGCCATGGGTTGACAAATTACAGATAGTACACATTGTCAAATAGACTTGATGTGGCATATTAAACTTGTTCCTTTTGTGGCCATTGGAATTAAGATGGGTATGGACAAGTTCCATAGTTTCATCAGAATTAACAACGTCCGTGGATCCAGTGGCGATTATAAAGGGTGTGCCAGAATCTTCCGGCGGGCATTTAGTACAGATAACAGACACCTTAGGAGTTGTGCCCATAAAAGGAAAGTGAATGGCACGAATCCCGTTATTATTCGGTATAGCACTCAAATTCTGGACTAAATCAAAACCAGTACAGAAGAGTTCCTAGAGAGATTGACCCTCTCCGGGTACATGGTAGAGGCCGCGTGCGGTCTTAGGCGTGTACAGACCATTCCGCTTGTCACATGCTACAACACAAGGCAGGGATTTAGGCTCCTAACTTCTCAGGGACATTAGATCCCATGGAAGCTTTCACACTGACAACGAGGGACAGAGCTTCTGCTAATTAAGCAAAAGACTCTGTGCCTGACGGCACGCACCTGGAGGATTTCTCCTTGTCAGAAGAGAAGCTCTAGATAATTCTCATACCTAGATAAGAAAACAATGCGGAAGGGGCGGGGTAAGCATGAGGGAAAGCCGTATTAATTCGGAGAGAAAACCCTCATGAAGATGGTGTGTGAGAAAAGGTGCGAAGTGCTCCAGAGTGTCATATACTAACTAACTAACTAATTAACTTCAGACCTCTCCCGAGCATGGGAGCCAGGCCGGACAGGCAGGAGCCGATCCGGAATCACAGAGGAAAATCGCGCAGTTGGGGCAGAGGCGAGGGACGAGGACTCGTTGATGACGGACCGCCACTGCGCGCGGTCTTGTGCGAAGTCGTGCAAAAGCGTCGCAGGCCGCAAACGTGTTGGTCCACGAACAATCGACCTGTCCGTCGCGTTCTGCCCAACCGAGCGAACCCCATCCCAGCGCGGACTTTCCGGGTGCTAACCGGCCAGCCCGGGAGGCGAGCAGGCACCGTCTCACTCCGGGACGGCCGGGACCGCCGCAGGGAGCAAGCGTGTTAGGCGCCGTCCTCCATCGCAACCAACGGTTAGCGATCGCAGGGTTAGTGATTGTCATATACATTACGAGTCAACTCTCAGGGCCCCCTCAACATGTGGAAGATGCTTTATGCATCCCAGACGTTCATGAGACTGCGAAGATTGTGCACTGGACGTGAAACGTCAAACAATTAAACAAAACTAAACTAAACATAGAGTTAAAGTTGTGGTGAAGGGGAGGCTGAATCGCGAGTGGCTATATTACGTAGCGCATTCCGATCCGTCATCGAAGGAGAGCTACAATCCAACTCTGTGTCTTCATCAGCTTGTTCAATTTTATCTGCGTTGTGATTCGGGGTCGCGGATTCATCTCTAACAGTACTGCCCAAAGCGGCAACATCATCAAAGTCGAACAGCTTGGAAAGCGGTGGCATAACAGATGACACATAGGAGAGAGCAGCAGCAGGTTGCATGACACGAAGATTAGATGCTAGAGTTAAGCTGTTAGTTGCATCGGACATGGCCTCATGCAGGCCAATAGCTGCGTTTTCGAGTTGAGCTCGTTGATCCTCATCAGTAACTTTATCGATTGATTGTTCAAAGGATGACAGCATCGAACGCGAGACAGCATGAGTGAGTTCAGCAAGTGCGGGTAAGGTTGCACACAAGTGCACCTGCTGCTTAGACAGACGATCATCTAGAAGCGTCTGATTCTTTGTAATGTTAGTGAACTGCGCATGAAATGACTCCGATTTAGCCTGTTGATCGTATACGCGACCGTGTAAGAGCTTCAAGGCCTTAGTATTGTCGGTAAGCTGAGCAACAGCTTGTTCCATTTTAACAGCAAATTGGCCCATGGAACCTTGCATTGTTGATAATTTATCTTGTAGTTCTTGCAGTGTTGATAGTTTATCTTGTAGTTCGGTGACGGTTTGAGACAGGTTGGTAACTTTGGTTTCAAGTGCCTCTATTGCATCAGAGGTACTGTCTGATGATTCGTCCGCAGAAAAGGTACTAAATTTAGCGTGTACCTGTTCATCTTCAGTCGGCTTTGAAGCAGCAAATGCGTCAATAATTATCGAAGGGTATCCAACTTGAACAAGAACATTTTTAAGAGGGATCGGTCAAGTTTGGTCAACAAGTTTGGTCAATTTCTTTCAAGTTTGCTCAATTTAATCCTTACTACTAATCGACAGATGTTTGTCTGTCTGTTTGTCTGTTTGTTTGTTTGTTTGTCTTTAAATGTCGACTGCTAAGAGGGGGGTGTGTGTGTGGGGAGCATGAAGGATGTGGGTGGGTTTGTGGGGTATGAGGGATGTGCCTGACGGGCGGAGATAAGTACGCGGGACCTAGTCGGGGTCATCGCCGAGGCGTGGGGTGGGCGAAGAGAGGACGGGCCCCGCCCGTAGGTCGTACGCATGCTGCCGCCGGACGTATGTGCGACGAAGGGTGACGTCCTGCTGGGATCGGGCGGCCTGGGTGGGGTTTGTTTGTTTGTCCCTCGATTTAGGGTAAGGATCAGGTAGGCGCGCGAGCCAGACAGTGATCCTCCAAGCCGTCTACGGCGACCTCGCAGACTATTTCCACGACCCGCGGCGGCTCTTTCGGCGCGCCATTCTCACGCCCCGTCGAAACGATGTTGTCGATGCTGACAACGCGCGCATGACCGCGGCCTTTTTTTCCCGGAGACGAGGCGTCGGAGTTCTTTTCGGCCGACTAGGTTGGGTCGGAAGACGACGCCTCGCTCTTTACAGTCGAGTTTTCGACTCCCTGACAACCAACGGCATGCTGACTTTGATCGCGAGCTTAACTTCGCAACCTCGACCCGTCGTACGGCCATTGCAATGGTACCAGATACATGATCGATCGTGTCGTGTCACTGAGGCTCCTCCAACCTGTATCCCTTAAGGCCCGCCTACGCCAAACGATCAACAAGAGCCAGGGCCAGACGCCCCGCGAGGTCGGCGTCCTCTTGCCCAAGCCCGTCTTCTGTCACGTCCAGCTCTACGTGGCTCTCTGTCGATGGGCAACCCCGTGGATATGCTCTTCTGCGTCGACGACTCCACCCTACCCCACACGTGCTGCGCCATACCGATAAGCCCCCTCCCGGCGTCTACGCGCGCACTGTAGGTGAACTTACTGGGGCCAGGTGAACTTACTGGGGTTTGAGATTGGGACTAGGTGAATATAGTGACCAGGTGAACTTACTGGGACCAAGTGAACTTACTGGGGTTTTTAGAGTGAACGCAAAGGCTAGCGGCGTGTACGGATCAAAGCAGCTTAGATTGGCGGAGGTGAGAGCGACGAGCTCGAAGGAGAGTGGGGTGAGTGGGTGTGAGCACGAGTGGGTTTACGCCGAACTTACTGGGGTTAGAGATTGGGACTAGGTGAACTTACTGACCAGGTGAACGTAACGGGACCAGGTGAACTTACTGGGGTTAGAGATTGGGACTAGGTGAACTTACTGGCCTGCACTTGTGTATGTTTAAGGAAAAATTCACAAGTGTGGTCACTTTCAATAGAAGTTTGATCAGCTAAGTCTGGTCACTCCGATGTTGCATTAAGTTTGATCAATCAGCCCTTCAAGTTTGATTAATAGCCTTGTAAGTTTGGTCAACAAGTTTGATCACGACTCCTCAAACTTCCACGGTATTGACCAAACTTTGGTTTTTAAAATCAAACTTAAGGAGGCTTTTTAAGGGGGCGCGTAAGCGCTTTTGGTGCGAAAGTGCTTTAAAAACGAGAGCTAGGTGGTGCAGCTACGCAGAATCTACCGTGGCGTTACACGCTCGGCATGGGACCCCCCCGTGACCGCCTTAGAAGGAGATCCTAAGACAGCGCGGCGATACGCCAGGAGAGCGGGTAGCGACGCGCGGCCTCGAGAGCAGATTCCCACGGCTTGTTGTACTTAAGCTGGGCCCATTCTCGTACCTTCCATCGTTCGTAGAAGCCACCCAAACCGCGACTCACCACGGTGGTATTGCCGTGGTCGTACGTCATTCTTCAGCGACAAGCGGACATCAGACACCAGACTTACATGGTCTGCGTGAGACGGATCACCCCATTCTACATCCCGAAATCCGAGAGGGAGCGCGTCTTTGATAATCGACTCGGGGTCGAGAACGCGAAACTCGACGACCTCGAGAAACTGCGCGAGCAACGGCCCTGGCGCACCCAAAGATTGTAGTCCCACACTTGTGTGGGACCGTACAGGACCACGTTCAGGAGTTCCTCACCGTCGCGTACCCGATCCGGAGTTAGCTGCCCAGCTTGGACATGGGACAGCAACGCGAACACGTGCCGTTACGCCTGCATAAACAACTCGCACGACCGTAAGTGAACACCTCTCTATCCTCCTCCTCCTCCTCGAGCATCTCGACAACCCCGCCCCCGGCGCGAAGGGATGTCAAGATCCTCTCTCCGGAAGATCGCTGACACCAGTGTCACACCACCCCTGTAATTCTAACCCAGTCATCAGTACAAGCCTCAAATATGACAAGTTTGATGTGATTGTTCGAAATTTGATCACACCAAATTGAATTAGGTTTGATCACGAAAAGCAAAGAGTCTTGTCACTTACATGCAAGTTTGATTACTCGCGCAGAGCATTTAGCAAGCAGTGGTAAAGTCACCTGGGAAACCATCCCGTCTCATCATGAACGTCTGGAAGTATTTAATTCGGGGAATGAAAAGGTATGTTCCCTATATCCTCAGAACACGACAGGCGGCATCTAGAACTACACGAGAAAGGAAAAGTGTATTGTGCTAAATACCTCGGGACGCGCTAGACCATGATGATGAGCTTAAGCACAAATCAGAGGACTATTTGATTGTGTAGGAAGGAAGAAGAAGGGTAAGGAAGAGATCACGATCTCAACGGACGGATAAGGGTAAGAGGCAGCAGATTTTTCTGCCCCCCCCCTCGAGATGTCTCAAGCGCAAGGTGCGACTGTAGAGCATCTCTTGAGAATGATGATGATGAAGAAAAAAGAAATAGAAGGAATACAGTCTTGATGGTCACAAATGTCACATACGAAGCATCAAGAGTATAGAAGGGTCTTAGGACTTGGACTTGGTGGAGCTGAGAGTCGATTTGACCCTTTTGAACAGAACATTAAGAAACGCAGATACAACAGACAGTGTGTTAGGATTATCAATCATCGTCAGCTTCTGCTGTAAGGTGGTGAACACCAATAGCTGAATGATGTGGTGCCAAGAGAAGGGTGAGTGCAAGTAGAGCATTCAGTATGGATGGCGACAGAGAATCTAGTTGAAAGGTGTCCAGTTGGTTTTCCAAAAAAAGTTGGACTTGGCGAACGAAGATAGAAGAGTCTTCAGATTCACATGAGAGCGGACGGAATGCTCTGAAGCATGAGAGCAACTTGTCACGTAGATGAAGGAGGTGATCGTCCGGGGAGGAGTGGTTGGCAGCATGTTGGTCATGAGCGGTGAGTGTTAAGCGAGACAAGAGCTATGTGATCTTGTACAGTGTATAAGTAGCACGTGGGTGTTGGCTGTAGGATGGAAGAGCCGGTTCTCCAGGGAGGTGATTGAAGCAACGGCAGCCTCGGTAATATAGATTCGAAGAGTTTCCTGGAGTTGGTCGACTTGTTGGCACAAGACGTCGAAATCAGCAAGCGAAGCAGAAGACGTAGGTAACGATGGCGAAGATATCTCCAGAGTAGCGTCTAGCGTGGAGTAGTTTAACGACGTTTCGGTCAACGTTAAAAAAAGGGGTGCAGGAAGTCTTAATGTTCTGCCTGAGTATAAGTGTGGCCGAACATTACATCCCGGAGTGATAGCGGTTCTGTATCTTCAGAGGATGATGCGTAGTCGTCAAGATGTTATACACGCGATCGAGCAACAGTAGTAATCAAATGCTGAATGGATGGCTTGTATAGCCTGAGCTGTGCGACTCTGTGTTCGAACACGAGTCACAAGTAAACTGATCGGTGTTGTGACAATGGGGATGTGACCATTCTTCTTATGGTCGTCCGTGTTGAGGTGACTCAGCACTTCAGTGGGGAGTTCACGAGGTGTTTGTGCCTTGGAACTGTACGTGGTCGAGACTAGGAAAGTCGGTTATCAACGATCATTGAGGCACTGCGCACAGAAAAGGAATGCGATAAAATGAAACGTTCGCGTTTGGGGCCTCTGTAATCAGTCGTAGAGTTGCTCCTAACCCTGCGATCGCTAACCGTTGGTTGCGATGGAGGACGGCGCCTAGCACGCTTGCTCCCTGCGGCGGCCCCGGCCGTCCCGGAGTGAGACGGTGCCTGCTCGCCTCCCGGGCTGGCCGGTTAGCACCCGGAAAGTCCGCGCTGGGATGGGGTTCGCTCGGTCGGGCAGAACGCGACGGACAGGTCGATTGTTCGCGGACCAACACGTCCGCGGCCTGCGACGCTTTTGCACGACCTCGCACAAGACCGCGCGCAGTGGCGGTCCACCATCAACAAGTCCGTCCTCGTCCGTCGCCCTGCCCCAACTGCGTGATTTTCCTCTGTGATTCCGTACCGGCTCTTGCCGGTCCGGCCTGGCTCCCATGCTCGGGAGAGGTCTGAAGTTAGTTAGTTAGTTAGTAGCAGCCAATAGAAGCAATAGCAGGAGCAGCTTCCCAAAGTATAGTAATGGGTAAGCGCATGGATATGAATGTGGTCAGGTCTACAAACAACGAAAAGTCAGTAGACTCATAGGTCAGTGTGAGTTCCACTCGCATACAAGAAGAGAGAAATGGGGTGACAGGGTCACGGAAGTTCTCAAGGAGAGAGACTCGTCGCTCGTAAGCAGCATAGTCAACACTGAGGCCGTCCTGGAACGTCAGCGACTGAGGTGAGATATGCACGGCTGGTGTCGGTGCAACCGCAGCAGCCAGTGTGGTAGCAGTAGTAGCAGTCATGGTTCGTTGCTTTTGCAACAACCTGGGGGAAGGTTCGGCCGTGGAGAGCGAGAAAGGACTGTCCTTCAACCGACTAGGGAGATGCCGCGGCCACGGGAGTGCCAAGAAAAGACATGAGCAACACTCGCACGCGTACAAAAATTTGTGGCAAAAGAAGGTAAGGCCAGGGCTAGTTTAACGACGTTGCGGTCACTAGAGTTAGGCATCTTCAATCCTGTAAAGGCTTGTCGTCAGAGGCATGATGCATACCGAGTAGAGAACGAAAAGTGGAGAACTCAGCAGCAAGTGGCTTTGTAAAACCATCCGCCACGTTTAGCTTGCCGGGAACATGATGGACTCGTATTTTCTGTAGCGAGATGTACTCACGGATTTAAACCATCTGGTCGACAGTGCCTTGGATCGAGAGGACCCATCTGGGTTATTAGAGGTGTGAACAGCGGCAGCATTGTCAGACAAGAGAGGTAGGCTTCTGATGAAGCGCATATCTTCAGCAATTGGGTTGTCATTGTCATCGAAGTCAACAGGGTCAGCGGTGTTCTCACCATTAGCATTGTTGACGTAGAAGGGGGGGGTTGACGACAAAGGAGAGTTCCAACAACAGCTTGCGTAGCCAAACAGCTTCATCAGCACAAATACTGAGGGCAATCAACTCAGCTTCGTGAGTTGAGCAGGAGACAATCGGTTGAAGTTTGCTTTTCCAACCAATAAGGCAGTTGAAAAGATAGAAGACAAACCCGGTGGTAGATTTCCTATCTTCCTGTGCTAAGGAAGGGGCATTGTCAGCGTCAACCATGGCAACTAAGGGATCAAACTGTCCAGTAGATACATCCTGCGGTTGGTAGTCGACCACAGTGGATAGATCAATTCGATTAGCGGAGACAGTGCGAAGGTGAGCTTCAATGGCATTACCTTTAGGATGGAACCAGAGGCGAAGTGAGCGGTTTTCCGGCTTCTTGAGGTAGCGAAGCAAATGCTCTAGCATTTGGACGTGAACATACGTGGGTGCATGCATACCACGCGAACATCTGCCCAAGGCTTGCGAGAAGTCAGGTCTGCAGGCAACTTGCATGAACACCAGCTTGCCAAGGAGGGTGGCAAAGTGCGAATTGATGTACAACTCTGTTTCAGAGCTGGGAGTGCCATCTTTATACTTGAAGGACGATGACATAGGATATTTAAGCGGGGTCAGTTGCTGCAAGACTGGGTGATCAGCGAAGAGTTCATCCAGCTTGGCTTGCACATCCAGAGAAATGGAACCGTCAGATGTGCGACACACACGCATGCCGTTTGTGGAGGGCATCCTGTAATTCAGTACGAAGAGGGTCGTCATTGGACACAATAACAATGTCGTCTACAGACAGACTGCATACGACGAACTTAGCATGTGCGGATACTCGAGCATATAGGCAAGAGTCCGAATGCAGGCGTTTGTAGCGAAGGCTACGGAAGAAGCCGTCTATCTCTTTGTTCCAAAGAGATGGTGATTGCCGAAGTCCATAAAGTGACTTCAGCAGTTTCGGTAGACGTCGGCCCTTGTACTTAGCGTCATCGGGGTCGATAAGCTTGATGCCGTCTGGTAACTGAACATAGACGTTGGCATCAATGTCAGACTGAACGAAGGCGTTCGGGACGTCTGCATGGTAGACAGGCAATTGCTTGTATGCTGCAATAGCTAGTAGTACCCGGATTGCGGTCATGGTGGCCATGGGGCTGAAGGTGCCAAAGAAATCGGCGCCAAGAGATGCTAGGAAGCCACGTAGCACGAGGCGAGCCTTGTGCTTGACGTATTTGCCTGCAGAGTCTGTTTTAATCTTCAGCACCATCCTGCTGTCAATAGGACGAGAGACACCGTCGGGTAAGGAAAGTTTGAAGCAGCCAAAGCGGATAATGTCGTGGAGTTCCTTGGCGATGGCCTTGAGGTAGGCGTGCCTGTTTTCAGGCGACAAACCGTGGAGGCACTTGAGTTTATATTCGTCAATGGAAACGTCAGCTTCTTGGACCTTATTCTCGTCAGGGAGACGTCGTCAGGACCAACAATGGCTGGTGAATTATAGTTTAGCGACGTTGCGGTCGAGGCAGTGTGCGCAACTTCGGGATAAGCGGAAACAGCGTCAGTAGGAGGAGTAGGAGAAGCAGATTCCAGTTGAATATGGATAGTAGGGTCGGTGTGTAAGACCTGGGTGATAAACTCTGTAGAGACCAGAAGGTATTCCTCCAAGTCAGCCAGAGATGCAGAAGTAGCGCCAAACTCGGAGGAGTTGTGATCAATAAAGCTGGTCGGGGCCAGGTACGTAAGTGCATATTGTAAGGAAGAAGTGCCAAAGGCAGCAGCGTGTTCAGTGAACGCAGATAAAAGGGGCTGAGGAATGGGGCACGTGGGTGAACCATCAGCAGTTAAAAAGGTTGCAGCTGGGATGCTGGATGCGCACTTGGCGTGGGCGAAGTAACCATCGACGTGCGGGTAGCGGGCAAGTAAGTCAGTACGCAACGGGAGAAGAAGACGAGCTAACAACGCATGTTCCCCCTCTGAGCAGATAGCAGACCAGAGGATACCACCACTGAGATGAAGGGCGGAGAGGGCGGGAGACTTGAACGTAAGAAAGTGGTGGCGAAGATCCCAGCGGAAATCGGCGAGTTTGCAACCAGCGGCTTTGTAAGCACCAATAGTAGACGCTTGTAGCCGGGCTTGGATAGTTTTCATAGAAGTGGCCTTGAGGGTGTTGGGCTGTTTGGAACCTGGGACAAGAATGAGGTCATCTTGTGCAAAAAGGTCTTTGTAAGAAGGAAGCAAGGGCGGCGGTGACATAGAGCCAGAATCGTCGGCGAGAATGTTAGAAGAGGGAGAAGAGGCAGGAGCAGGGGACGAAGAAGGAGCTGAAGGAGGTGGGGAGTGCCCCCTCTGAGGATGAGGAGTCCGTGTCCCCCTCTGAATGACATGGTCGTGGATAGCGGTGTGGGGTGTGGGCGAGAAAGGCGCGGGAGGAGCGTGAGGCGGAGGAGCAAGTTCAGGATCAGGAGTAGGATGCTGAAGCATGTAGAGGAATTGCAGCTTGGACGAAACACGAATTTGTCCGTTTTCAGGGTTGAGGACGACGTCAGCGAGATGGTCGACGCGTGGGGAGACGAGCGGGTTTTGCGCGTTGGCGCAACAGAAATACAGATATTTGCGGCGGCACGGTTCCCACTTGTGGTGTTCATGGGGCTCCAATAGAAGGTAACATTCAGAGCCAAAAACCTTGAGCATGTCATGTTGGGTTGTAGAGTGGCTGTGGCGGACTCAGGAAAGCATGATGAATGCGTTCGAGCGTGGCGTTCGGGAGAAGGTTGTAGCTTTGAACGGTGTGTATCACCGCCCACGGAAACATGGTGGCTGGTTCCACGATCTTGGCGCCACGATAGTGAGCTTTAAGGAGAGAACGAAGGCGAGTTGAGGTGGCGGAGGCGATGAAACCGATGGCGGACTCAACTTCAAAGTTAAAGTGGTGCATGTGCGGCGGGAAGGCGATGAGTTGAATGCCCTTATCGACGCGGTACGGGGAGGTAATGTGCTGGCTAAAGTAGGGCTTGAAGGCATCGGAGTAGAGGGTGCGCATGTGCACGTTGAGTTGTGTACGACAGAAGTCATACACAAAATCCAGAGCTTGAGTGAACTCCGTGGCGTTGGTGGTGCGTGTAAAGTACACCAAGAGAAATTTCGAAATGAGTTCCTTGAAGACGATGATACGTGTGAAGCCTCCCCATTCGGATGGGATGGTCACATAGCCGCCGTCGCACGCCCAGACGCGTCGGCGCGACTGTCTGCTAGGGCTCCGGCTTTCTTTCCGCCGGCGCGGACGCGAGCTGTTACGGCTCTTGTCGCGGCGTCGGGGGCTCCGGCTATCTCGACGGCCCGGTCGTGTCGAAGACGATCGGCCGTGTTCATCTTTCAAGTGCTTCACGGAATCCATGACCGTGGTCAGCTGCGTGCCCATGTCGTTGAGTCTGCTCTGAATATCATGAGCGGCCCTCGAACCGAGAGTGGCATCTGAAGTGCCATCATCGCGCGACTGGGTGTCTTTCTTCTGTCGACTCTCCCATCTGCCTCGAGAGAGAGGTTTCTTATCGTTTTCGATGTACTTGCACATCGCAGCATAGTAGTCATCGTGTTCGCGGGTGCAAATGACGCGGCTCCCATGTTCATGCTTGTTGTGGGTCGAGAGCAAAAATCCACAATCCTTGCATGTGAGCTCGTACCACTTTTTTGGATTCTCTTCTAAACGTAACGATTCAAATTCCGTCTTCTTATCTTTCGGTCCCGAAGCAAGCGCTCGGCCTCCGCGTCCAGACGGCGGTTTCTGCGGCTTCCCGCTCGACGGCGAATTGCGGTTGTTCCGCTCCGCCAACGCGGTCGCGAAATCGTTCTCGAGCCGCGTAATCAGTGACAACGTCGACGTAAACGTATATACGTAGTCGGGTGCCCGCTCCGCATGGTTCGCACGCGGGATTTTAATTCGTTGGACTCCAGTCCACGTATCAAATAAGAAATGATCTCAACGTCATTGAGGTCGCGATTGGCCACAGAGCAGTAGGCCATCGCCTCGCTCTGGAAATTGGTGCAATAAGTGTGCACGTGGCGTTCCCCAGGTCGTTTCGGAACGGTCGCCTGGGTCGTACCCTGTAGCTTTCGTAATAATTCCTCTGTCGTCATCGGCAAAGGGCAACTCGATCGGAAGTATCTAAAAATCTCGAGCCAGTACTCCCTGTTCAGTCGTCGTAGTCGTCGTACCACTGAACCGTACTCATCATCATCGATATCCCGACGTAAATAAAAAGACGCCGGATGGTCGAGATCCCTGCACGCGTCGTTGGATTTCTTCAGGTGTTCCCGGAAAATCGGGGCGACTGTGTCGCGTAAGCTTACTGGCAGTAGGTACCGCAGCTTTTCCATGCTAAAATGGTCTTCGGCTAACGTACTCATCACTGCGTCTGCATCTAAATCGAACTGGTCCTGGTCGCGACCATCAAGAACCAATTTAAACGTTTCAGTCTTTAATCCGGAGGTTGATCGCCGATCCTTGCTGCGATCGTGTTTAGCTAGCGCGCTGGCGAACCGGTCAGTGAAGTCCATGAGGAACTTCTGGTTGTCGATCTTCCCGTCGTCATGCGTCTCCTCCTTAGTTTCGTAATCATCGTCATCATAGCGCGGCTTCCTAACTTTCGCGCGTGTTCGTGTAGGCGGCGGCTCTTCCTCGGGTCGGGATCCCGGGCTGCTCGCTCGCCTCGATCGACTCGGCGTACGTAAATCGTCCCTTTCTCGGGTCAATAAATCTACTCGATCTTGAAGTTCCTCGGATCGAGCTTGGAGTTCTTCTGCTCGAGAGTTCGCTTTCCGCACTTGCTCTCGTAACTCTTCTGTCTCCTTCCGGCGTAGTCGTTCCTTTCGATCGCTTTCTTCCGCGATCTGCGGTAGAAGTTTCTCTTGCGAGCGTTCGTTTTCTCGACGCAACGCGCGTAGATGAGCTTCATAAAACTCGTTCATGTTCGTTGCATCTGGGTTTCGCGCACGTGTTGATGGAGCTGTCGGTTGTCTCTCGGGCGGCGCTTCCACCGGTTTACCATCGTCGTAGTCCAGCTCTTCTTCATCGCCATCACCCTCGGTAGCATAATCCTTACCATCATTATCATCAACTCCATCGTCATCATCATCGTTCCGCTCGTTCGTCCCCTCGGGACGACTTGAAGGTTCGGGTTCTCGTATCTGCTCGTCAGCAGCATCATCTTCCTCCATATCGGCTCCGGCTCGCTCTAATCGGCCAAAGTCAGAACGGGTCCAAAATGGTTGAGTCGTCGTCGTTCTCGTGTTCCTTCGACTCTGGGACTTCTACTCGTCCACGACACGCGTAATATCGTCGCCGCGTGCGTCTTCCATCGACCGATTTATCAGTTCCGGTGGGCGGCAGATTTCGTTTCTGCCCGGCAATCAATGCCTCAGTGAGTTGCGATCTCACTCCGCTCGCCTGCAGCAGCGGTACCCGGGTTGCGCGTCGGCTCGAACCGATCCGCGCGTCGTCACCTCTGACGACTAACGTATCCGGCCGGGGAACATTCCCACGGCGATGGTCCCTCTTGAACTCTTCGTCGGCGCGCTTGATCAGGGCGCGCACGGATCTTCCGGACCGTGTAGAGAATGCAAGATGCACTCGTCCGCTGCGACCGATATGGTCGCTCGAATCTCGTATTCCTCCACCACCTGTAGCGTTAGGGGAAATTATGCCTACCTGGCGCACCTTCGAATCTAGGCTCGCCGCTCGCGTCCGTGCCATTGATGGAGTCACTGGACGAGGAAGGCCGTTCTCTCGCCACACAACCACAATCAACTTCCGTTCCTGGTCCTCACAACTTGAGGATCGGCTGTTGCTTTATGATTAAGATATTATCGAAACACAGAAATCAGGGTGACACATGTCACGGAAATGGAAGATGATGTCACAGAGAAAACTGACATCATCAGAACGGAGTAGGGTGCCCCTGATAAGGGGGGACCCTAAATGAGGGGTAAGCCTTAGGAGGCGGGAGTTGCCGCCACATGCTCCATTAGTGCGGAGGACTGCGAGTAATACCATAGGCGAAGATTGCGATTCTCTGGTTTACGGAGATAGCGAAACATTCCAGCTAGTATCTGGACATGCAGGTGGGAAGGACCATGCATTCCACAAGAACAACGACTTAGACTTTGAGAAAGACCTGGTCTACAGGCTAGTTGTACAAAAGTTAATTTCCCGAGAAGTGTCGAGAAAGTGTGGAGGATGAACTCGCCCGTCTCAGTGGACGGCTCTCCAGTTTTACAAACAGTTGAAGGAGACATGGGGGTCGAAGATGGTCGTAATTTTAACGAGATAGAGCGCTCCTCAAAGATGGCATCAAGTTTAGCTTGACAATCCAGTGAAATATAACCATCGGCAGTACGCGTTACTCGCATACCTAAGAGCGTGTGAACTTCTTCGAACTCGTCGACGGAATACTCCTTTTTCATAGCTTGTTGAAACTCGAGACGGAGGACTTCTGAAGTGCAAATGACAACAACAACATCCACGGATAGAGTGCATAACAAGAAAGTAGCATCATCTCGGACTTTCGCATAAATACTTGTGTCCGTCCGAAAGCGATGATAGCCTAGTGCGTCAAAGAATCCATTCATTGTTTGATTCCAGAGCGCGGGAGTCTGTCGTAGTCCATAAAGCGACTTGAGCAGCTTGGGAAAACGACGTCCTTGGTATTTAGCATATTCAGGATCCATTGGACAAATGCCTTGCGGTAACTTGACATAGACGTGAGAGTCGATGGGGGCTCGGACGAACGCGTCGGGCACGTCTATATGATAGACGGGAAGCCGAAGATGCGCAGCGAGAGCTAGGACACAGCGGATGCCTGTGAGCTGCGCCATCGGGCTGAACGTGTTGAAGAAATCGGCATGGAGGGAAGCGAGAAACCCCCTTAGCACCAACCTTGCCTTGTGCTTGAGATATTCGCCGGCGGCGTTAGTCTTTATACGTAACACCAGCCTGGTATCAATGGGCTTGGAGTTGGCCATCGGCAGCGATAACTTGAAGCAGCCGAACTTAACAATGTCGAAGATCTCCTTGGAAATCGCGGAGATGTAGGCCTTGCGATCAGCGTCTGAAAGACCTTTTATACAGGCCAGCTCATATTCATCGATCTTGATGTCTTTAGCTTGGATCTTGTATTCATCAGGGCCGACGGTGCTAGGATCTTGATCTTGGGTTAAATAGGTGATCTCATAAGAATCAGCATCTGAGTGAGCGGGAGTATGGTCAGGAATTTCGACTAGTTGAACTACAAGTAGAGGATCAGCGTGGAGGTGAGACTCAATATAGTGCGCCTGCACGGTGATGTAGTCCTCGATGTCGGAGAGGTGGGGCTCTGAAGCTCCGTAGGAGGCTTCATTGTGTGCCATTGTTGCATGGGGAGTTAACAGCGCGTACGCGTATTGAGCGGGAGGAACTTGAAATGCTTGGGCATGTTCAGTGATTAAATGAACAAGAGCACGAGGTAGGTGGAAATCCGAGAGGCTGGGGTCATCAAGAAGGTGAACTGGCGTGGCAGCCGATGGATGGATGTGAATGCCTTGACACACACCTGAAGATGAGCGTGAAGAATATTGCGGTAGCGCTTGGTGAACGTGATGATGAAGAGTTGGTGTGAATTCCCCCTCTGGAGGCATAGCCATCCAGTGGATGCCATTAGCGGCATGTAGGGGGTGGAGGGTGAGGTCGAAGAAAGTGATATATTGCTTGGACAGATCATATTTAAAATCGGCGAGCGTACCACCAGCTTGTTTATAAGCAGCGATCGTTGGCGAGGCAATGCGAGCTTGTACAGGTTGAAGATTGGTTTTACGGCGAGGTTGAGGTTGATTAGCAGCCACAGTAGCTAACAATGAGTAAGCATTGTTTAGAGAGTCGTGGGATTGATGAATAGTATCCATCAATAATACTTTAGGTGGCTTGGTAGCGGTAGTACCAGGGATATATGGAATCCATGATGCGGGTTTATCCAAGCATCGGTTAGATGAAAATTTGGTCTCATTATATATCTTTAACAAGAACTCCAATAACGGACGAACATCGTTAGGATCAACTAGCTTTAAAACTTCAGGATTGTGCGCGAGTTGTTCCCAGAGCGTGTCTCGTAGAGTTTGCACCATTCCAATAAAGACTGAGAATAGCGCTCGTGATCAGAGGGATTAGCATATAGACGATAGATCTCCTCGTGAGCTTTGAGTGTGATTATGGAATCATTAAATTGGATTGATGCTTCGTCATAATTTAATTGCTTTGCCTGAGTTTGGAAGGCAAGGAGTTGTTCGACAAATACATGAGCATACCAATTAACATTTAAGGACATTCGATTAAACTGAGATTTAAGCTCAGTGACATCTGTACATGACACTGTCTCATAGTAATGGTAAGCTAAAAGCATTACTGCACGTAGTTTATTAGGGTGTGCAGTAAGCGCATAAATCTTCTTTAATTGAGGCCACATGGCGAGGGCAGGGCGTTCTTGAGATTCTAGATTGAAGAACGTGTACAGGAAACCGGCGTAAGTTTCACAATGTCTGATCCAATCGGCATTAGAGAGACCTGTAAAGGACATGTTAGTTAGAGATGGGTCATACACAATTGATTTAGTGAATCGGGTATCTACTAAAGTGAGGACACGCTTAACATCCTCATTTAATTCGGGACGAACAAGATTATATGACTCTTGAAAGAAAAGTCGTTCGAGATTATTACGAACATCAACTGATAGTTGATGGGAAGAGTTGACGTGCCAAGTCTTGAGATGATCAGGCAAGGCATCTTCATTAGATAATTGTAATTCGTTAGTTTTTTCAGCTTTCCATTGAGCGAAAATGATATCAACTTCGTGTTCGAGAAGTTGGTTATACTTTTTTTTTGCTCCGGAGCATTCCGGGCGTAAGCGTCGTACGAATCAAAGCAGAACAACGCGTCCACGTATGGGCTTGTCATATGCCTGCGAAGCATTTCAAGTTGTAAACTCACATTGGTCGAATTGTCTTGAAAGCGCAATCCGGAGTTGAGTTTATCAACGAGGATTTGTTCTTGTTTGCAAATATCAGTGGTGGATATTGGTCAGCACCCCCAATGATGCGGCGCAGAGGGGGAATGCTATGCCTACCGACACTGACCATGAGAGGGGACTCCTTCTTCTCATCTCCATGCTCCCTCTCCCGCCCCCGCATTTGCTCCAGCTGCTCCCGCGCCCGCTACTTCCACCACCACACCTACATCTGAAGTGTCGCCCGACACTCTGTCACTTTTACCATCTTATCGGTCTCTCTATTCCCAGTATGTCCTCCGTCTCACCCGTGGTCCTCATCACCCTCAACCTCGTCGCAAAACCAATCTCAAGGATGTTCTTACTCGTATTGCTTCGCCTACTGTTGCCGCTTATAAACAAGCCGGTGGTACGCTTGCCGACTTCAAGTATGACCTCTCCAAGCAGTACATAACGTTCTGCGACCCCACCCTCCACTCCCTTCATCTCGCTCATGGCATCCACTGGACGGCTATACCTCCAGAGGGGGAATTTACACCATCCCTTCATCACCATGCGCACCAAGCGATTTCACAGTCCTCTTCAGTTATGTGTCATAGGAGCCATAGCCACCCATCGCCTGATGCTCCCCATGTTCACTTCTGCGACGACGTCAACCTTGCAGACTTTCACCTTCCTCAAGCTCTCGTTCATTTAATTTCTGAACATGCTCACGCCTTTCAAGTTCCTCCCGCTCAATATGCTTATGCTTAGTTCACGCCCCACTCCATTTTGGATCATAATGACGCTTCTTATGGTGCTTCCAAGCCTCATCTCTCCGCCATCGAAGACTATATCACCGTGCAATCGCATTACATTGAGGCCCACCTTGGTGATGCTCCTCTACTAGTCGTTCAACTCGTCGAAGATCCCGATCACGCTCATCTGCCCGATAATGTCGCTTCTTACGCAATTACTCATCCGACGACGACTCATGACCCCAGCGCGGTTGGTTCGGACGAATACAAGATTCAAGCCATAGATATCAAAATTGATGAATATGAGTTGAACTGCCTCAAAGGTCTCTCAGACGCTGATCGCAAAGCTTATGTTGCTGCCATCTCCAAAGAGATTTTTGACATTGTTAAGTTTGGCTGCTTTAAACTAGCGCTGCCAATGGTCAACTCAAAGCCTATTGACACCCGTCTCGTCCTAAGTATAAAAACCAACGCTGCTGGTCAGTACATTAAACATAAAGCACGCCTGGTCCTACGAGGATTCTTAGCCTCTCTGGGCACCGATTTCTTCAACACATTCAGCCCTATGGCACAGCTTACCGGCACCCGTTGTGTTTTGGCGCTAGCAGCTCATCTGCGACTTCCCGTCTACCATGTCGACGTCCCTAACGCTTTTGTTCAAGCTCCCATCGATTCTCATGTCTATGTCAAACTGCCACAAGGCATTTACCTTCTCGATCCTGAAGATACTAAATACCAAGGCCGCCGTCTCCCAAAGCTACTTAAATGTCTCTATGGATTGCGTCAGAGCCCTGCCCTTTGGAATCAAACTATAAACGGCTTCTTTGATTCATTAGGCTACACACGATTTCGAACAGACACATGCATTTACGCTAAAGTCCAAGCTGACGCTACATTTCTAATTTGCACGCTCTCAGTAGACGACGTCGTCATTACTTGTACTTCGGCAACTCTACGTCGTGAGTTCCAGCAAGCCCTGAAAAAGGAATACTCGGTCGACACCTTCGAGGAAGTCCATACTCTCCTAGGCATGCGCATAACGCGTACAACTGATGGCTCTATATCACTGGACTGTCAGGCTAAACTTGACGCATTTTTCGAAGAGTACCCCATTTTAATGCAGTTACGTCCCACTTCCACACCGATGTCACCATCAGCCACGTATAAAACTGGAGAGCCATCTTCTGATATGGACAAGTTCACCCTTCGTACCTTCTCTACTCTACTCGGCAAGCTCACGTTTGTCCAATTAGCCTGTCGCCCCGGTCTATCACAAAGTCTCAGTCGTTGCTCTCGAGGAATGCATAATCCAGCATTTCTACATGTTCAAGTACTAACAGGAACGCTCCGCTACTTGCGCAAACCCGAAAATCGCAATCTTCGCCTCTGGTACTACTCTGGTTCTTCCGCTCTAATGGACCATCTTCGACTTCTTATCGGTAATCGTACTGACATGGCCACCATGTTGGACTACACTAACGAACAAGTCAATTCAGGTAATTTTGATCCACTGGTCGCATTCGTTGATGCCGATAATGCACCCTCTTATGAACAAGACCGCAAATCTACAACCGGTTACGCTATCTTTTTGTTTGGTTCTCTCATCACTTGGAAGTCTAAGCTGCAACCTATTACAGCTACTTCTACGCATGAGAGTGAACTTATCGCCCTTAATATGTGCGCCGATGATGTGGTCTGGTTACGCAAATTGCTAACGGAAATGGCATTCGTTATAAATCCTCACTTCTATCTCCGCCAACCTTCAGGGAAAGACCTGCTACTAGATTATGATGCTCACGACAATCCCCTCCCATCGGACATGTCGTTCATACGTAACAGTCCTATACTTGGAGATTCGGCCTCTGCTATTCATCTATCTAATAACCCCGACAGCGCGACTAAGGCTAAAGCTATCAGCACACGCTGGTTCCGTATACGCGACTACGTACAGTTGAAACGCATACGTCTACATCATGTTTCCGGCACCCATAATATCGCCGATGGATTTACCAAACCCTTTGGAGCTCCACTCTTCAGCAGATTTCGCACGTTACTCGGCTTACAACAACCCATAGCTCAACAAGATGGTTAATCATTACCCTTCATTATGTCCGAAATGACTTTAAACTAACCCTGCTATGTAAAGGAATACTGGCTCGCTAAAATGTGAAATGCAACAAAAGATGTGATGTGGAGATTCCTCTCATGATGAATCCCACTAAAAACAAAGATGCTGCGAGCCGACGCCACTCTACCCTGAACCGTGGTCGCGGTGGTACACTGTCACTATCCCCACCTTTTAATGCTCTAACTCCAAGCGTTGCACCGACTAGTTCCCCTAATCGGAAACATCAAACCTATTTGTCGGTGGCTCAAGGACATCAATCTACGCCCGTGACGCCCAAGGCGCCCAAGGCAACTGCCCAACAACAGTCTAAATCGCAAGCAGCGAAGTCTGAGTATTTCCTGCTCAAACACTGCAAATTTGACGTACTGGCGATGATGTCCGGGAACGTTACTGCTCTTGGTTCTTCGCCACCCAATTTTCTCATTCCGCAACATAAGGATCCCCAGTGCTGGCTTAAGTCTTTGCAGCAGCTGCTTACGGAAGCACAACAGACAGAGTTTGTAGATAACGTACAATATCTTAGTTCATTGCTGTGCGTCAAAGCAAAGCGCATTCGAAACGCCCCCGCTATATCTCCTAATGAGGGGATACGTTTTCATCGCTTCCCACCCATTAAAGGGGTTGTCAAAGTACATGTGACGTGTACAAAGTGCTACAATAAAACTGATATGCCGGGCACACCAGTCGTGCTCATCATCTGTAATGAAGATGAACTTAAAACTGACAGGATTCGCCAAATTATTGAGGATCATCTCGCGTCTGAGCAACACGCATCGCACTGCTTTGACGTACCACGCCCTTTCTTTTTGTTGATTTGTGTGCTGTGCAATCGGTCACACCATGGGATAGCTTTAATTCGCAACAGTCAGCAACCCTTCCAACTCTCTTGTTTTAATGATCCGGCTGCCCACACAAGAGCTATAATCCTCCGCCTTGGAAAGTCAATTGCTATTAACAAGCAGCTCAAAGAGGCAATCATGCAGACTGCAACATCCCTTAAAGTTGATGCCTCTAAAATCATTGTTAACCTTGACGATAACGCCATGCTCTTACTTCAGCTGCCCTTTATTTCGAGTGTAAATCTTGAGATTCTTGTAGCAGCTTGGTCTTTGTTACAGTCTGTTGAAGATAAAGTATGTGTAGTGACCAACCCGGATGAGCTACTTAACGTGCTTGTCGAACGCTTCGTTAATGATGTTTCACACCAATTTGACGTAATTTCTTCCAAGACGTTACCGCCAATGCTTAATTATTTTCGTCAACTATCACCTGAAATGCAAACTGCCTTTAAAAATGTGCTAATCCAGGTTGGCTACCCTTCGGACATAATTGATGTCTTTTCAGATGATACTTCTTCTGAAGGTGTTTCACCAGCGCCGATCGACAATCCACCCGCGGAACCCACGCCAGATAAAGCTAACGACATTATGGCTGAATCTTTACACCAATTAAAAGAAGAGGTTCGGTCTTTATCCTTACGTCTCACTAATACCGAACAGCAATTGATGGCACGAGATCAACAACTATCGCTTGCACTAGCGTCTCTCACACAGATGCAAGAGACTTACGAAAATTTAAACACTCAAGTGATCGAGAACATCAAGCATGTGTCTCTGTTAGACAACATCTTATCAAGTCTTCAGATGCATCAGGACATCATAATCCCGTCCTCTGCTGTATTTGTCCATATCATTTCTCGGTCGCTTATCTCATCTATTGGACAGCTCCCTCCAGATACGTATAATGAGGCACAGCAAGTTCAAATCGACGCAGCAGCTCATCACCTCCACACAGCTATGTCTGATGCACATGATCGTGTTATTCCTGCATTGGATCTACACGCTCTTACACCAGATGCTGCTATGTCGTTCCTTTCGTCTGTCATATCACCCTTGGTCACCTTGAGTGATGCAATGACTACGCACAATACCAACACTGCTAACGACCTACCCTCTGATGATCATGATTCGTCTTCTCCAGAGTTAAAGGAACTGGACGATAATAGCGAAGATGAATTGGACCACACATCTGATGTTGTGGATACCGATACAGCTTCTTTGCGTAACATCACAACACGTTCGACATCATAATTAATTTGTCCTATTCTGTTGTTGTTTGTTCCATTGTTCACTGTTTTTATGTATATTGCACAAGTTCCTTCTCAAGAACGTCTGAAATGCATAAACCGTTTCCACACGTTGAGGGGGTCCAGAGAGCTACACTATTATGTGTGCGACACTGGGACATTTCACACCTATCTCTACACGAGGGCTTTCTCTCAGTAATACGGCTTTCCCTTCTTCCTTTCTCCCTTACCCTTCCGCAATTATATTTTCGTGACTATGAAGAACCCAGTCTGAAGCTCTTTTCCAACATGGAGTAGGCCTCCAGGTGCGTACCGTCAGGTACGGGGTTTTCTGTTTAATTAACAGAGGCTTCGTTCCTCGTTGTCAGTGTAAACGCTTCTATGGGATATAATGTCCTTAAGGAGTTAGGGCTTAAATCTCTACCTTGTGTAGTAGCATGTGGCAAGCGGAATTGTCTGTACACGCCTAAGACTGCACGCCGGGTCTACCATGTACCCGGAGAGGGTCAAATCTCTCCAGGAATAACACCTGAAGAAGCCCTCTCTACAACCCCCCCTGCTGATGATGCGGACACTAGCGATGATCCTGATGCCCCATCACTAGATGCACCCACAGAACTCAAATTCAATGTCCGTCGGAAGAAACACATTCCGGTCAAGGCAATTCCTCGCAAATCGCTCGCCCATGGTACCATCGAATACCAAAATGCCGAAGAACGCGCCAGCAGCTTCCATAACGCACATCACTGTCCTGACAACGTTGCTGCTAAAGCCCCAGACGTCCTTGCTCGCCCGGGCTTCTCAGCATCCGATATTCCATACAGGGATATGTGCATAGACTGCATTTGCCACAACAAAGGCCACCGTCGCGCCCATAATAACGAAACCAAGCCCAATTTTGAACAGACCCACCGACCCGGTGAAGTCTGGGCTTGCGATGGTGGCTACGTAACCATACCTTCTGAATGGGGCGGCTTCACCCACATTATTGTCTTCAAAGAACTACTCTCGAAGTTCCTACTAGCCTACTTCACTCGCACTACTAACGCAACCGTATTTACGCGAGCACTAGACTAGTTACATGCCTTTTGCAAGACTCAACTCAACGTGCATCTACGCACAGTATACTCCGACGCATTCCGGCCGTACTTCAGCCAACACATCACTACTCCCTACAGGGTCGAACACGGCATCAACCTTGTTGCTTTCCCGCCTTACCTTCATCATTTTAACCACGAAGTCGAACAGAGCATAGGCTTTGTCGGCTCCGCCTCCTCAACTCGCCTCCGTAACCTTCTCAATGCTCATTACCGTGGCGCCAAGATCGTGGAACCTGCAATCCACTTCCCGTGGGCTGTGATCCACACCACTCAATCATACAATATCCTCCCAAATGCCTCGCTCGAACGCATTCACCATGCCATCATCAGCCCTCAGCAGTTTCTGTATAATCAACTAGCAGCACCTCAGCATGATCTCCTCAGGATCTTTGGCAGCGAGTGCTTCCTCATCCTCGAGCCTCATGAACACCACAAGTATGGGCCCTCTCGGCGACGCTATCTCTACCTGTGCTGCGCCAACTCCCAAAATCCACTTGTCTCTCCTCATGTTGACCATCAAGCTGATGTTGTCCTTAATCCTGAAAATGGCCAGCTTCGCATCACCTCCAAACTGACCTTCACCTACATGATTCGCCGCTCCACCTTGGATCCTGAACATGCTCCTCCACCTGATGCTCCGCCAGTATCCTTCGACATTAACCCTCATCGAGATGAAGACCCCGATGATGCGTTGCAGAGGGGGATTCATACTGAGAGGGGGCACCCTCCCGCTCCTGCTCCGTTGCCGACTCCGCCCCATTCCCTTAAGCCTACATCAACAGCCTCACCTCCTGCTGACGACAATACTCCTGCTGACGACAATACCTTTCGCCACCGCCAATTCTTCCTTCTTACAAGGACTTGTTCTCTCAAGACAACCTTCGACTTGTCCCGGGGACTAAGCGCCCCAACCAGCGGAAAGCCTCCTCCATGACTTCTGTCAATGCTCGGCTCCAAGCTTCTACGGTTGGTGCATATAAAGCCGCTGGTGGCAAACTCGCTGACTTCCGCTGGGACCTTCAACATCGCTTTCTCGATTTCAAATCACCCACCCTCACCGCCCTCAACACATCTGATGGCATCCACTGGACGGCTCTCTGCCCAGAGGGGGAACAGGCTCTGCTGGTCAAACACCTCCTTCCATCGCGCACCGACCTTCTGTCTCGCTATCCCCTTATTGATGGTGTTTTTTCGCAAACCAAATGCGCATCCAGCATTCCAGTAGCTACACACCTCATCACCGATGACACTCCGTGTGGCCACCTCCCGTCTTCACTTGTCGCTATGTTCGTGGAACATGCTTCAGCGTTTGGTGTCTCTCCATTGCAATGCGCTTACTGTTACCTGGCACCTACCAGTCTCATCGATCACTCGCCATCTGAGTTCGGCGCTACATCCGCCGAACTGTCTGACCAGGAGGAATACCTCCTATGCTCTCCCGAGTACATGACCCAGGTACTTCATGAGGAACCACTCCTTGTGGTTGCCTTGGAACCTGACAATTCTACCCCCTCCACTTGCGCCACTCACGCATATCCTGGAGTCCTTTACACTGCTTCGACCGAAACGTCGTTAAACTATGGCTCTCCAGCCACCGTAGGTCCGGACGAACACAAGGTCCAAGAGGCCGACGTATCCATTGATGAGTACAAGCTCAAGTGTCTTCAAGGCCTTTCTCCTGAAGACAGACAAGCCTACGTCAAGGCCATCGCAAAGGAACTACATGATATAGTGCGCTTCGGCTGCTTTAAGCTATCTCTACCTGATGCTTCTACTCGTCCAATTGACAGCCGGCTCGTCCTCAAGATCAAGACAAACGCGTCTGGCGATTACATCAAGCACAAGGCCAGATTAGTCTTGCGTGGATTTCTAGCCTCACTTGGCGCTGATTTCATTGCGACGTTCAGCCCTATGCCAACTATGACCGCCATGCGTGTCATCTTAGCAATTGCGGAGTACAAAAAACCTACCGGTCTACCATAGTGACGTGCCCAACGCGTTCGTTCAGTCCGACATCGACGCACACGTCTATGTCCAACTCCCGGATGGCATCAAACTACTTGATCCTCACGACGATAAATACCGTTGCCGCCGCTTACCCAAGTTGCTGAAATCCCCCTATGGACTCAGACAATCTCCCTCTCTCTGGAACAAAGAGATCGACGGCTTCTTTCGGAGTCTCGAATACAAGCGACTCCATGCGGATACGTGTTTATATGTGCGCACATCCCACGCTCGCTTTGTCATTTGCAGTTTCATCAGTGGACGACATTGTTATAGTGTCAAATGATGACACTCTCCGCACAGAGCTACAAGGAGCGTTACACGAGCGCTTCTCTGTAGAACAATTCGAGCCAGTCCATACTCTTCTGGGAATGCGTGTCTGCCGAACGTCGAATGGATCCATATCGTTAGATGTCGAAGCCAAACTAGAAGCATTATTTACCGACCATCCCATACAAAAAAAACTCACTCCACTACGGTATCCTATGTCATCTAATTTTCCTTATAAGAAGGCTCCCCTTCTACCGACGAGGAAATTTATATCCACGATCACTTCGCTACTCTACTTGGTAAAATGGTCCTCATGCAAGTTGCTTGTCGCCCCGATTTCTCCCAAGCTCTAGGACGCTGTTCCCGAGGTATGCACTCTCCCACCTTTGTGCATGTCCATATGCTCTGTCACCTCCGAAGGTACCTCAGCAAACCTGCCAATCGAGCTCTTCGTCTCTGGTTTCACCCTAAAGGGGATGCTATCGAAAACCATCTACGCGTTATTTCATCTAATAGAGATGACCTGTCAACAATAATCGACTACCGGGACAAAGACATCGCTGCTGGCAAGTTCGACCCTCTAGTTGCTATGGTGGATGCCGACAACGCTCCTTCACTGGAACAGGAAGACAGAAAGTCCACTACTGGCTTTGTTTTCTGCCTGTTCAACTGCCTCATCGCTTGGAAAAGCAAACTACAACCCATAGTTTCGTGTTCTACCCACGAAGCTGAGCTTATCGCTCTCAGCATCTGCGCTGACGAAGCAGTCTGGCTCCGTAAGTTACTTCTTGAGCTCTCGTTTGTTGTTAATCCGACATTCTATATGAATACGCAAGCTGACCCTCCTTCCGATTTTGACGCTGATGACAATCCTATCGCCGAAGATATGCGCTTCGTCAGAAGCCTACCCCTTTTGTCTGATAATGCTGCAGCTGTGCACACTTCCAACAATCCTGACGGTTCTTCTCGTAGCAAAGCCCTTTCCACTCGATGGTTCAAAATTCGCGAATATGTCGCACTACAGAAAATTCGTGTTCACCATGTCCCTGGCAAGTTAAACGTAGCTGATGGCTTCACAAAGCCTCTTGCAGCCGACTTTGCCACGTTCCGTTCTCTTCTAGGTATGCACCATGCTACCGACGCAGACCAAGAAGATACCTAATCTCTAGCCCTGACCGCAATGTCATTAAACTAGCCCTCATCTTTTGCCACTACCTTTTTTTTGTGCGTCGCCAATGCATCACTGGCGCAGCAGCCACCCACGTGGAGTCACGCCCGCCCGTCGCGAACTGCCTCGCACACTTACGCCCGCTGAATCGTCTACCAACACTCCTCCGAACCGCAGGAAGCCGAATCGCGACGACATTACCCGTTTGCTCTCGTCTTCTGCCGCTGCGATCCGTCCTGACTCCAACTCTCCAGCAACATTTGCCGACGCTGTGATGTTTAATGTCCCTCAGCAGGAACAAGGATTATCTATCCTGCCAGACCAAAAATTCAAACCTCCTTTCACCAGTTTATTATCGTCCTTTTTACATACCAACCTGTCCAAAGCACTCGATTCTATCTACGCATCTCGCGATCACTTGGACTACCAGGTCTTCATGGAACTGTCGAACTTTTGTTCAGTCAGGACACCAGTCGTCTTCCCTCTTCCCTCTGCACCTGCAATACATGCTACACTCTGTTATCGAGGTCTCAAGAAGGAGACTCAGCAATCCACATTCCACTGTCTTCAGTGTTTCGACAAGGACGGCAAACCGCTCCAAATCTGTGTCTCCAATTACAAACGGAAGATAGACGAGCTACCTGCCGCTGTCTTAGAACATCTCGCCAGCGAATCACATATTAGGAACGCCTTCATACCAGTTTCTGTTCCTACTATGGGTATGTGTTGTGCATGTAGAAATTCCGACCACAATATCTTCTCGTTTCTTTTCTTCGTATGGGACGCACGTCTGGTCGTTTTTCCTTGTGAGTCATCACCCGCTGGTCACCTCCGTGCCACCATCATCCGTTTTTACTTTCTCCCAATGGATATGCACGCACTGCTACAAGAACTAATCAAGGAACACACTCTACCCGCTGATATAATTATGCCTTCCTCACTCTCAACAGATTCTCAACAAGTGGTGGCCTACCCCTTCAACCTCAATTTTATTTCTCGGCTTCATCTGGAACACTTGTCGCTTAATTTGACAATTGTTTGCACACATGCAAAGAAGCAGTCGATTATTAAGGCAAGTGCTTATCAGCCTTTGGTTCACGCTCTCTGCCGCTCCCTCGTACAGCACATTGCTGAGTACAACACACTAGCTGATGATGAACGACCACCGTCTATCTTTGACGAAATATCATCACCGACTACCTTCCACGATACCGATCGCAAAGATTTTGCTAAGCTCTTATCATCACGTTACCCTGATCTCCATGACGAACTTACCGGTGCGACCGAAACGTCGTTAAACTACCCACCACTGGTATCTACTGCCCCGGCACCAACACAGCCTATTACTACCACCTTCCCAGACCTTGAGGCATTATCTTCTTAAGTAACTCAACTTGCTCAACAGGCTCTGGCTCTCCAAACGTCATATGGGCAACTGGATCAACGCCTCCACGCCTTAACTACCGAAAATGCAGCACTACGGTCTGACTTAAACACTGCTGCCACAAACCTCCGTGACATGGAAAATCGGCTATTTCCAGCCACTACTAATACCAATATTTTGCTGGTAACCCTATTCAAGGTGTGTGAGTTACTCAACAGACTCACTCTCGCTCTGAATGACCAACACGACTTAATGTTTGGCATGCCTGATGATACTCTCATTCAACTCCGAAATGAGTTAATCCGCACGACTCATCATCCAGCCTTGCAACAAACTGAGTCTCTCCAAGACCCTTTCACAATCCCACAGTTCGTCGAGAATAACCTCGATGAACTACAATTGAGCAGTCTTGTCCCACAAATCTTACGTCAATTACTCGCTCTTACTCACCGAATCATACCTCAACATTGCTCCGCAAAGAGCATCAATCGTCCTTCCGAACCTGAAGATGATGACGTTCCCGCCATAGTGAGGTCCAAGAGGACCAAGCAATTTCCTCGCCGTTATCATGGACTTCTGCCTCACATTCACGTTCACTTCCCTCCTTCAAAGTTCCCCTTGCTAAAAGCATTCAGAGTGTTATCACCAATTCCAAGCCTTGACATATGTCGGCTGATGAACCTGTTGTGCCACTTTATGTGACCTCTGAAGTGCACTTGTTGATTATCCTGATCTCGCCCTCCGCCACATTTCTCAAGAGATGTCATGTTCCTCTGTCACAAGACATCTCGAGGGGGTGCAGAAAAATCTGCTAACTCCTACCCTTATTCCGTCCGTTGAGAACGCGATCTCTTCCTTACCCTTCTTCTTCCCTTTTACACAGTCAAATAGTCCTCTGATTTGTGCTCAAGCTCATCATCATGGTCTAGCGCGCCCCGCAGGTACGTAGTAATTACATGTTACACTGATATGTTGCTATGTGTCGTCTGTCGTGTGCCGAGGCTAGGGGGACCCCTACCTTTAATTCCCTGAAACCTACCTTGCCAGACTCACGCGGTTGTGGCAGTAACGCCCATCCCCCCACTTGTCTGCCTGCCACCTGGCTTGCCCTGATTGTTGCCCTGGTACTGACCTTGCAATTATGGGGGGGGGGTGTCATCTTGACACCCTCACCTGCGCTTCCACTGAACCCAATGTACAAGGCATTTGTATTGTCATCTTGTTATTACCCTCATTTGATTGTCAGATTTTAAGATGGCGTGAGTGTTTACGCTGAGATCGGGCGTGTGGTGGTTTCACCCGCGGTTCGGGTTGGGAGAAAGGGTTGTTGAGGCCTCTGGCCCGGCAAAGAGGGGCGGGTATCTGAGAAAACCACCACAGTGGTCTCAGAAACGGGAATCGATAGTCCAACTCCCGGACTATCGATCTCCTGTTTTTCGGCGGCGAGTCGGTTCGCAGCGGTTGAGTGAGCGCAAAGCCGACGTGTTGGTAGGCGGTTTCGACGGATCGGAAGAGCGATTGAGTGCTCTTTACGTGAATCGGAATAAACGGCCGACGGATTACTACTCGGACGTCGAGCGGACTTTCGTGGGTCTCAAGACAAAAAACGAGCCCAGGAGACCACCCGCAGTCTCTGAAAAGAGGCAGAAAGAAGGCCGGAGAGACCAACCATAGTCTCTGGCGAGGCAAAAGGCTGGTGCCGTGTAAGTCCGTCGCACCGGTCAACCGCGTGAGTCGAACAGTAGCCGGCTGATTTTGCTGCTCGACGAGAAGTTTTGGTGTTCGAGATAACCGTTGATATCCGAGAGAAACTGCACCATGGAAACTAGAGGAGACTGACGTTTGTTTTGCGACCGCTTCTGCTGAAGAACGACGCTTAAGACCAGAAGACAAAGACCCTTGACGGAGGTAGCTTCACTCGCCTACGAGCGAATATGGACGGCTGTGAACCTTGTGACTGACTTCCGACCGGATGAAATCGATGTCATTGTCAGTAACTTCAGCCTCCACAGCAACAAAGTCCCTGCTGATGTAGCTGATCGAGCTTATCGTGCCATTCGCGTGCGCGACCTTCGTCACCCTTGAAGTCGAGGACGACTTCATCTCAAGTAGGGGACTCCTGTGGCAGTAACGCCCATCCCCCCACTTGCCTGCCTGCCACCTGACTTACCCTGATTGTTGCCCTGGTACTGACCTTGCAATTATGGGGGGGGTGTCATCTTGACACCCTCACCTGCGCTTCCACTGAACCCAATATACCAGGCACTTGTATTGTCCTCTTGCTATTACCTCATTTGATTGTCCGATTTTAAGATGGCGTGAGTGTTTACGCCGAGATCGGGCGTGTGGTGGTTTCATCCGCGGTTCGGGTTGGGAGAAAGGGCTGTTGAGGCCTCTGGCCCGGCCAAGAGGGGCGGGTATCTGAGAAAACCACTACACGGTGAGACGGGATGGTCTCTCAATGATCTAACCACTGCCTAGCGGAATTCGCTGCAGTTTCCATAATGAGTCTCGAAGGTCTATGAGGCCTCCACGCCCTCCAATGATGCCGCGGGGCCAGTCCACAGAGCCAACGAGAGTGGTTGATTGACATGCATAATGTGCGCGTCCCTGGAAGCGCTCAATCAGCTCTGGAGGTCGCGGGCGAGGCTGTTGGCCTCGGCGTCGTTAAACGGGGCGTCAACAACGACTGCGGCTAAGGAGCCCGCAACGATGGTCCCATCACTCGAAGGAGGGGCAAGACCTCTGAGGTAGAGTTTTTGCGCTCGGGACGTATCACCACGTGAGGCTTGAGCTTTCGAGCAGCGCCGGGACGTTAGGGCGCCCTGCCGACCGCTTTCTGAGGGGGGCGGTCTTGTCGTACGATACGTTGTGGACATCGAGCTCGGCCCGGAGTTAGGCGGTGTTGTTGAACCAAGCGAACGGGAACTCACTTTTGAGTCTCGGCGAGACGACGGGCTCATCGGTCGGTCGGCACCCGGAGATTCTCGAACCTTTTGAAGCGGCGACCGCTTGGGCGGTCGGTCGGTCGGACCAAGCTGGTCGAAACTCGGCGACTCGTTCTGCTCGACACTTCCGGTTCGGCGAGACGACGGGCTCATCGGTCGGCACCGGGAGTTTCTCGAGCCTTTCGCAGCGGCGACGGCATGGGCGGTCGGACCAAGCTTGTTGGAACTCGGCGACCCATTCTGCAGCTCGACACTTCCGGTTCGCCGTCGCGGGCCGGGTTCGGTTGTGGTGTCTGCACTCGACGGCTCGGGCATTGTGTGACTCGACCGACGCGGTAGCATCGGCGGCGTGGCGATGCACTTTGCCGAGAGAGGTTTGACGCCTGTTGGGAATATCGGAAGCGATAGTTGTACGACGGCGGTGGTGGTGCTGTGAGGTCAACAGCATCGTCGTCCCGCCTCTGCCCGTTTGCCAACGCGGCTCTGTATGAGTGTCCGCATTTCGGGCTAGAGCGAGCAGCACTCGTCGCAGGCTGCACGCGCGTCCGGGAAGGCCGACATATTGCCTTTTTTTTTCTTTTTTTTTTTTCCCGGACGCCCGTCCGCCGGCGAAAAAAAGAAAGACACATGTCCACAATAATTAATTGGGAAACGTGTGTCCGTGTGTCACAGCACATCAACGGAACTATACTTTCTGTTCTTTCGAGCATGTATGCTCGAAACGGGCCGAGAAAATCTGCGTTTTGTAAAGCCGATTTATTTCAAAACGCTTCACCCGCGGCCTACTTTCTGTTCTTTTGCTAATGTATGCGCCAAAAGCGTTGCTGTTTATAAAATGTTTTCTTCTTGGCAGCAGTGAGAGCCTTGTAGTATGGGAGAGACCGAAGAACTTTGAGCGAGAATCTGGGGTGGTTGCGTTGCGTACGTCTCGAGTTCGGATCCTGGTCGTCGTAAAAAATCGAGAGTATTTCGAAGAAAAAAACCCTTATCCTTATTCCTTTTTTTCTGGCTATTTGCTACACAAACCCTCGGCCGATCTTTTTGAAGGTTGAAGGGACGCGTCCGCCAGCGCTTCGATACGATGCGTGCCGGCGTCTTCGTCGCCGCTGCGAGCGGCCACCGCCGTCGCGGACTCGGACTCGGACTCGCCCGCGGACTCGGACTCGCCCGCGGACTCGGACTCGCCCGCGGTGTCCAGTCGACCAACCCGAATAAAAACTCCGCGGCGCGGCGCGGCGCGCCGGCGCTCGACGCGTCTGCCAGCGCTTCGATACGATGCGTGCCGGCGTCTTCGTCGCCGCTGCGAGCGGCCACCGCCGTCGCGACCGCGGCCTCGGACTCTCCCCCGCCGGCGACAACGGCTCGCCGTAAAGTCGCGGCCTTCGTCGAGGCGTCGTCGACCTCGACGCGTCTGCGACATCGATTTCGCTTTGGTCGACGGTGGTCGCGCCACGTCCTGGGACTGGCCGCGCTCTGGCCATCGCAAGCCTCGCGACCTACTACTGGAACGCCTACGGATCCAAGACCAGGAACAACGCGGCGACGAGCGCGCCGCGCGCCCCCGCGCCCACGCGCCGACGACCGGCCGCGCGCCCGCGCGCGTCCACCACGACCGCCCGTGGCCATCGGCCATCGCCCACGGAGACGAAGACCTCCCCGCTCGCCTCTACGGCGAAGCCCGCTTCCACGGCCACGCCTCGCTCTTCCCGCTGCGGCCGTCCTCGCCGCGAGAACCTCTGGACCGTCGACCGCGACGGCGCGTCCGCTATCTATGGATTATGCGCGACGCCCTCCTTCTCACTACGCCCGCCGCCACCCCGGCGCCTATTGTCTATAATGAAATACTCCATTAAACAAAGCGGCCATCGGCCATCTCATAGTCCATCCGCAAAAAACGCAAAGCCGAAAATAAACAGGCATAACGCTAACCCCAGAACACTTCGCGCAACGGAAAGGAAGGAAAACGGTACACACCCTAACCAAAGAACGAAAGATTCACGGAAATCTTCAAGAACCGAAAAGACCGAATTTCCACGGCGTGCGACAGCGTTTTTCGTCGGCTCCCGAGACGCGACGGCCGTCGAGGCGGTGGGGGGTCCGGGGGTGTCCCCCGGCGGGGGGTTTGGGGGGCAGAGCCCCCCAATTCCCGGGGGGTTCGGGGGGCTTGCCCCCCGAGAAAAAGGCCGGAAAAAACCCGACTTGGCCTTACTAGTCCACAATAATTAATTGGGAAATGTCAGTCAGTGTGTGAGGATCAATTAACGGAACTCTACTTTCTGTTCTTTCGAGCATGTATGCTCGAAACGGGCACACAAAATCTGCGTTTTGTAATCCACAATAATTAATTGGGAAATGTCAGTCAGTCCGTGAGGATCACTTACCGGAACTCTACTTTCTGTTCTTTTCCCTATGTATGCTCGAAACGGGCCGACAAAATCTGCGTTTTGTGAAGCCGATTTATTTCAAAACGCTTCACCCGCGACCTACTTTCTGTTCTTTTGGTAATGTATGCGCCAAAAGCATTAATGTTTATAAAATGTTTTGTTCTTGCTATCTACGGCGAGCCTTGTAGTATCGGAGAGACCGTAGAAGTTTGAGCGAGAATCTGGGGTAGTTGCTGTACGTACGTCTCGAGTTCGGATCCTGTTAGTATTTCGAAGGAGAAAACCCTTAGTCGTGAGTATTTCGAAGAAGGAAACCCGTAGTATTCGTTGAAAAGAAAACCCTGTCGGATGGTCGATTTCTATGCTGGCTGTATGCTGGCGTAGTCGTAGATCGCGAGTATTTCGAGGAAGAAAACCCTAACCTTCCGTCTTCGCCCCCCGGCCATGCACCGTCCCACAGCGAACGTTCCGGCTGCCAACCGGCACGCCCGGGAGGCGAATAGGTGCCAACCTACGCCGGGAGGGCGGATGGCCCTCGCAAGGCTCAGGATTCGTGAGGCACCGTCCTCCATCGCCCGCAGTCAGCGATCAGGGTAAGGTTGTAGTCGTAAAAAAATTTTTTTGAAGTAAGGTTGTCGCGTGCGACGGCGATGGAGCCTTCGCCCGGCAAACGGGACGACGCGCTCGAGCCAGGGACGCTACGCGAGCCTCGACGCCGGCATCGCATGCCGGCGTTTTACGTTCGGGGTTCTTTCGGGGTTCTGGCGCGCGCAAAAATGCGACGCGATTTCGCCTTTATTCCGCGCGAACTCTTCGGTACGCGCGCGATGCTGCCCGGCGTCTTCGTCGCCGCTGCGACCGGCCACCGAAATCGACAACGGCTTGCCGCGCTCGCGTCTGCGGTCAAAGCCCGCTTCCACGGCCACGACTCGATCTTCCGACGGGCCGTCCTCGAGAACGCGCGCGACCGAACGAGACTCGACCGTCGACTCGGTGGATCGACCACCGTTTAACCTTCGATACGATGCGTGCCGCCGGCTTCGTCGCCGCTGCGAGCGGCCATCGACGTCGCGACCGCGGTATCGGACTCGCCCGCGGGTTGACGTCCAGTCGACAAACCCGAAAAAAAACTCGGCGGCTCGCTCGACGGGCGGCGCACCGCGCCGCCGGGCAGCGCACCGCGCCGCCGGGCAGCGCTTCGATACGATGCGTGTCGGCGTCTTCGTCGCCGCCGTCGCGACCGCGGGTTGACGTCCAGTCGACCAATCCGAAATAAAAACTCGACGGCGCGTCGAGCTCGACGCGTGCGCCAGCGCTTCGATACGATGCGTGCCGGCGTCTTCGTCGCCGCTGCGAGCGACCACCGCCGTCGCGGACTCGAACTCGGACTCGCCCGCGGACTCGGACTCGCCCGCGGACTCGGACTCGCCCGCGGACTCGGACTCGCCCGCGGTGTCCAGTCGACCAACCCGAATGCAAACTCCGCGGCGCGGCGCGCCGGCGCTCGACGCGTCTGCCAGCGCTTCGATACGATGCGTGCCGGCGTTCGTCGCCGCTTCGATACGATGCGTGCCGGCGTCTTCATCGCCGCTGCGAGCGGCCACCGCCTTCGCGACCGCGGCCTCGGACTCTACGAGCGCGCCGCGCGCCCGCGCGCCGACGACCGGCCGCGCACGACTGCCCGTGGCCGTGGGCGATGGCCGCCTTCGCGACCGCGGCCTCGGACTCTACGAGCGCGCCGCGCGCCCGCGCGCCGACGACCGGCCGCGCACGACCGCCCGTGGCCATCGGCCATCGCCCACGGAGACGAAGACCTCCCCGCTCGCGTCTACGGCGAAGCCCGCTTCCGCGGCCACGCCTCGCTCTTCCCGCTGCGGCCGTCCTCGCCGCGAGAACCTCTGGACCGTCGACCGCGACGGCGCGTCCGCTATCTATGGATTATGCGCGACGCCCTCCTTCTCACTACGCCCGCCGCCACCCCGGCGCCTATTGTCTATAATGAAATACTCCATTAAACAAAGCGGCCATCCGCCATCTCATAGTCCATCCGCAAAAAACGCAAAGCCGAAAATAAACAGGCATAACGCTAACCCCAGAACGCTTCGCGCAACGGAAAGGAAGGAAAACGGTACACACCCTAACCCAAGAACGAAAAATTACGCAGAAATCTTCAAGAACCGAAAAGACAGAATTTCCACGGCGTGCGACGGCGTTTTTGGTCGGCTCCCGAGACGCGGCGGCCGTCGAGGCGGTGGGGGTCCGGGGTGTCCCCCGGCGGGGGGTTTGGGGGGCAGAGCCCCCAATTCCCGGGGGGTTCGGGGGGCTTGCCCCCCGAGAAAAAGGCCGAAAAAAACCCGACTTGGCCTTACTAGTCCACAATAATTAATTGGGAAATGTCAGTCAGTCAGTCCCGACACATTAACGGAACTCTACTTTCTGTTCTTTTCCCTATGTATGCTCGAAACGGGCACACAAAATCTGCGTTTTGTAAAGCCGATTCATTTCAAAACGCTTCACTCGAGGCCTACTTTCTGTTCTTTGCTAAATGTATGAGCCAAAAGCATTAATGTTTATAAAATGTTTTGTACTTGCCATCTGCGGCGACCCTTGGAGTATCGAAGAGACCGTAGAAGTTTGAGCGAGAATCTGGGTGATTGCTGTACGTACGTCTCGAGTTCGGATCCTGGTAGTATTTCGAAGGAGAGAAAACCCTTAGGCGAGAGTATTTGAGAGTATTTCGAAGAAGAAAACCCGTAGTATTCGTTGAAAAGAAAACCCTGTCGGATGGTCGATTTCTATGCTGGCTGTATGCTGGTGTAGTCGTAGATCGCGAGTATTTCGAGGAAGAAAACCCGAACCTTCCGTCTTCGCCACCCCGGCCATGCACCGTCCCACAGCGAACGTTCCGGCTGCCAACCGGCACGCCCGGGAGGCGAATAGGTGCCAACCTACGCCGGGAGGGCGGATGGCCCTCGCAAGGCTCAGGATTCGTGAGGCACCGTCCTCCATCGCCCGCAGTCAGCGATCAGGGTAAGGTTGTAGTCGTAAAAAAATTTTTTTGAAGTAAGGTTGTCGCGTGCGACGGCGATGGAGCCTTCGCCCGGCAAACGGGACGACGCGCTCGAGCCAGGGACGCTACGCGAGCCTCGACGCCGGCATCGCATGCCGGCGTTTTACGTTCGGGGTTCTTTCGGGGTTCTGGCGCGCGCAAAAATGCGACGCGATTTCGCCTTTTTGCGCGCGAACTCTTCGGTACGCGCGCGATGCGTGCCGGCGTCTTCGTCGCCGCTGCGACCGGCCACCGAAATCGAGAACGGCTTGCCGCGCTCGCGTCTGCGGTCAAAGCCCGCTTCCACGGCTACGACTCGATCTTCCGACGGGCCGTCCTCGAGAACGCGCGAGAGCGAACGAGACTCGACCGTCGACTCGGTGGATCGAACATCGTTTCACCTTCGATACGATGCGTGCCGCCGGCTTCGTCGCCGCTGCGAGCGGCCATCGACGTCGCGACCGCGGTATCGGACTCGCCCGCGGGTTGACGTCCAGTCGACAAACCCGAAAAAAAACTCGGCGGCTCGCTCGACGGGCGGCGCTCCGCGCCGCCGGGCCCGGCGCTTCGATACGATGCGTGCCGGCGTCTTCGTCGCCGCTGCCAGCGGCCACCGCCGTCGCGACCGCGGCCTCGGACTCTCCCCCGCTACGGATCGAAGACCACGAAAAACGCGGCGACGACCGCGACGAGCGTGCCGCGCGCGCGCGCGCCGACGACCCGGCCGCTCGATACGATGCGTGCCGGCGTCTTCGTCGCCGCTGCCAGCGGCCACCGCCGTCGCGACCGCGGCCTCGGACCCTCCCCCGCTACGGATCGAAGACCACGAAAAACGCGGCGACGACCGCGACGAGCGTGCCGCGCGCGCGCGCGCCGACGACCCGCCGCGCGCCCGCGCGCGTCCACCACGACCGCCCGTGGCCATCGGCCATCGCCCACGGAGACGAAGACCTCTCCGCTCGCGTCTACGGCGAAGCCCGCTTCCGCGGCCACGCCTCGCTCTTCCCGCTGCGGCCGTCCTCGCCGCGAGAACCTCTGGACCGTCGACCGCGACGGCGCGTCCCCTATCTATGGATTATGCGCGACGCCCTCCTTCTCACTACGCCCGCCGCCACCCCGGCGCCTATTGTCTATAATGAAATACTCCATTAATTAAAGCGGCCATCCGCCATCTCATAGTCCATCTCATAGTCCATCCGCAAAAAACGCAAAGCCGAAAATAATCAGGCATAACGCTAACCCCCAGAACGGTTCGCGCAACGGAAAGGAAGGAAAAGGGTACCCACCCTAACCCAAGAACGAAAAAATGCGCAGAAATCTTCAAGAACCGAAAAGACAGAATTTCCAGGGCGTCGCGACTTCGTTTTTCGTCGGCTCCCGAGACGCGGCGGGCGTCGAGGCGGTGGGGGTCCGGGGGTTCCCTATGTATGCTCGAAACGGGCCGACAAAATCTGCGTTTTGTGAAGCCGATTTATTTCAAAACGCTTCACCGGCGACCTACTTTCTGTTCTTGGTAATGTATGCGCCAAAAGCAAAGCTCTTTATAAAATGTTTTCTTCTTGGAGTGCGGCGAGTGTTGTGTGTTCGGGAGAGAGCGCCGAACTTTGAGCGAGAATCTGGGGAGGGTGCGTACGCGTCTCGAGATCGGGTCCTGGTGGTCGTAAAAAATCGAGAATTATTCGAAGAAAAAAACCCTTACCCTGTTTTTTTTGCTATATACTATACAAACCTCAGCCCGATCCACTATGAAGCGGGTGACGCGTGCGGCAGCAACGATGAGGCCTTCGCCCGGCAAACGGGACGACGCGCTCGAGCCAGGGACGCGAACTCGACGCCGGCATGGCATGCCGGGGCTCCATCTTTTCTTTTCGGGGTTCTTTCGGGCTTCTGGCGCGCGCAAAAATGCGACGCGATTTCGCCTTTTTGCGCGCGAACTCTTCGGTACGCGCGATGCTGCCGGCGTCTTCGTCGCGCTGCGAGAAGGAGCCACCGAAATCGACAGCGGCACCGCTCGCGTCTGCGGTCAAAGCCCGCGCCGCGCTCGCGTCGCGGTCAAGCCCGCTTCCACGGCTGCGACTCGCTCTTCCGAGCGGGCCGTCATCTCGAACGCGCGAGCAGACGAGGCGACCGGTCGACTCGGTGGATCGACCGTTTCACCTGGGCTGATACGTGCCGGCGTACCGTCGCCGCTGCGAGCAGCCACCGTCGTCGCGGCCGCGGACTCGGACTCCCCCGCCGGCGACAACGGCTCGCCGTAAAGTCGCGGCCGGCGTCGACGAAGGCCGCGACGACGTCTCCGGCGCGACGAGTCTTCGGGCTCGACGGCGTCTGCTACCCGCGATTTCGGCGGTCATTGACGGTGGTCGACGTCCTCGGACTCGCCGCCACTCCGCCTGCCTTCACGACAGACGCCCCGTCGTCGCGCGACCAGCGCGCCTACGCGCCGACGAGCCGCCCGCGCGCGCGTCGACGACCGCCCGTGGCGCGGTCGGCATCGCCGAGGGAACGGAGCCCGCATCCACCACGCCTCGCTCTTCGCGCGGGTCGTCCTCGACCCGAACCGCTCGACCGTCGACCGCGACGGACGTCCGCTATCTACGTCTAGACCATCGGCCACCGACGGCCACTGGATTAATCTCGTCGTGCTCCTTCGAAACCACGCCCTGTCAACTCCAACGGTGCGCGCTCCATTCTCCACCGCCTCATCCCTGTCCACCTCCTCCAACTCGCACCATGGATATTAATAAGACCTACACCCTTTATTCCCAAGGCCTAAAACTCCCAATGGGAGTCCGCCTCTAAAATAAAGTGTTGTCTCTGTCTTGTCGGCAAAGTGGTACAAAACGGGCGTTTCGGCGGCCGAAGGCACGACGAGATTAAAATCCATAATGACCGACGGTGACCGTGATCTGCAGGTAACAGACGACCCATCGCGATCGACAATCAGAACGAGATCGGAAGACAGCCCGCAAGCAGTAATGGTGATGCAGGCGCCTGACAGAGGCGATTAAGTGGAACGCGCGCCGAGCGCTTTCAATCGGCATCGGGGTTCTGATCATGTCTATTGAAGGCAAGCGAAGCAGCCAGTCTGGGACGTGCGCTTGCCCCGTCGACCAAACCGAGTCGGCGAACGCGTCGGCTCAGACTCGTCGCGCCGGCGACGTCGTCGCGACCTTCGTCGACGCCGGCTACTCCCGTTAATCGTGCGAGAGATCAGACCCTGTCCTGATGACAACCACTCGCAGCAGCGGCGTCTCGGCATATCATATGAGGTCAAGCGTGGTCAATCACCGAGTCGACCGTCGTTCCCGGTCTGCGATGCGAGGACGGCCGTCGGAAGAGCAGTCGTAGCCGTGGTAGGCTTTGACCGGCACGGCTGGCGAGCGGGCACGGCGCAACAACCGTTGGCCTCACAGCGACGCCAGTTCGCGCTGCAAAAAGGCGTAAATCCGATTATCCGAAGGACCCCCGAAAGAAAGATGGAGCTGGCTATACATGCGTCGTCGATTGCCGACAATATCGCATCGTCATTACTTCAAAAGATCGGCCGAGGAACGGTATCGAAGCAGATAACGAAAGAAGGAAAGAGCAGACTCTTCATCTGTCGATTTTACGGTAACGAGATCCGAACTCGATTTCGTAACCTTGCCCTCGAATCTCGCTCGAGTCTGTCATTCTCTCGGAACGCACAACACTCTGCACTCCAGAAACGTTTATGAAACGCTTTTGGCGCTGATACAAAGAACAGAGTCGAATGCGGTGGCGTTTTAATGTCGGCTGCAAAACGCGAATTTATTTCGAAACATACATGAGTGGAACGAAACAGAGTTCGTTATTTTCATGACGGTTTGGTGTGCGTGGACTAGTAGCCAAGTCAGGGTTTTCGGCGCCTCGGGGGCAAGCCCCCGACCCCCAGGTGGGGGGCTCTGCCCCCAAACCCCCGCCGGGGACACCCCGGACCCCCGCCTCGACGCCCGCCGCGTCTCGGGCCGACCAAAAGCAAGTCGCGGTGACGCCCTGCAAATTCTGCGCTTTTCCGGTTCTTGAAGATTTCTGCGCATTTTCGTTCTTGGGTTAGGGTGGGTACCTTTCCTTCCTTTCCGTTGCGCGAACCGTTCTGGGGGTTAGCGTTATGCCTGTTTATTTTCGGCTTTGCGTTTTTTGCGGATGGACTATGGATGGACTATGGACGCGGATGGCCGCTGTTGTGGTGTTTCATTATAGACAATAGGCGCCGGGGTGGCGGCGGGCGTAGTGAGAAGGAGGGCGTCGCGCATAATCATGGAATGGCGGACGCGCCGTCGCAGTCGAAACGGTCCAGAGGTTCTATGGCGAGGACGGCCGCAGCGGGAAGAGCAGGCGTGGCCGCGGAAGCGGGCTTCGCCAGACGCAGTGAGGTCTTCGTCTCCGTGGGCGATGAGGCGCATCGTATCGAAGGTGAAACGATGTTCGATCCACCGAGTCGACGGTCGAGTCTCGTTCGGTCGCGCGTTCTCGAGGACGGCCGTCGGAAGATCAGTCGTAGCCGTGGAAGCGGGCTTTGACCGCAGACGCGAGCGCGGGAAGCCGTTGTCAATTTCGGTGGCCGGTCGCAGCGGCGACGAACGCCGGCACGCATCGCGCGCGTACCGAAGAGTTCGCGCGGAAAAGGCGAAATCGCGTCGCATTTTTGCGCGCGCCAGAACGAAAGAACCCCAGACGTAAAACGCCGGCATGCGATGCCGGCGTCAGGCTCGCGTAGCGTCCTGGCTCGAGCGCGTCGTCCGTTTGCCGGGCGAAGGCTCATCGCCGTCGCACGCGACAACCTTACTTCAAAAAATTTTTACGACTACAACCTTACCCTGATCGCTGACTGCGGGCGATGGAGGACAGTGCCTCACGAATCCTGAGGCTTGCGAGGGCCATCCGCCCTCCGGCGTAGGTTGGCACCTATTCGCCTCCAGGCGTGCCGGTTGGCAGCCGGAACGTTCGCTGTGGGACGGTGCATGGCCGGGGGCGAAGACGGAAGGTTAGGGTTTTCTTCCTCGAAATACTCGCGATCTACGACTACGCCAGCATACAGCCAGCCAGAAATCGACCATCCGACAGGGTTTCTTTTCAACGAATACTACGGTTTTCTTCTTCGAAATAC
>JAQMWT010000242.1:0-90389 GCA_029834535.1 Chrysophaeum taylorii
TTGGTGTGGTTGTTAGCACGAATCAACTCCGGTCGAGTGGTGTAGCGTAATTTCCCCGTTGCGAGGTCGAGTAAAATAATATTGGCATACCCTCGGACGGTTGGCAATGGAGCAAGCATTGAGTGGATTTTAGAGCCGAGTTTGCGGTCACTTCCACGAAGATACCCTATATAGCGACTATGAGATAGGTGATGATCTTCCAGAGCAAAATGAGAATCCTTATAATCGAAAGAGTTGTCGGTGGCCTTGTAGGTAAGGCAGCCAGGCATCACAAGAGAGCATCTGGACAAGAGCTTTTGTATGGCGGTGCCATAGGTGGCAGCGGAGCCAACTTGGGGAAGGGCTTGACTATCCACAAGTAACCCATAAACGGCTCCAGATATATGGACCTGTCCCGGTCGCGGGGATGTCGGAAGCAGTGAACGTATACGTGCTCCCAAAGGCGTTGATGGGGATCTTTGGTGGTGGCGTTCTCTATGGTGAGGTTGCCGTCGGAATGGTGGCCACCAGTTAAGAAGTAGGAGTTGTGTGATGTTGATGAGGTTGTAAGTAATAACCTGTGTGACGGTTGGTTAGTTTCGAAAACGGTTATGTAATAGGACACAGAGGTGAGTTAGTTTGTAAGCTTGCAAACACGTTATAGAGGATTGTAAAAATCTTGACGTGTATAGGATGTGTTGCATTGGGTAATGGCTCCATAGAGGAGCGTTTAAAGCACAACTGATGATAAGTACACTCGGATTGAACAGAGTGAGTACGTTGCTCGTGAGCCTGTTGTGAGTGAAGGCGAAGCAGTAACATATTGAGGGTTCAAGGTCAGCCATAGTAAGCTGAGCAGAACCTGTGAGAGTAAGGTGCAAACGTTTTAGGAACGGGGATATATGGAGGATCGGGAACACCCGGATCCAGTCTTTGGATAGTGGTTAGGTAGCCAAGGCGCTTGGGAATAGCTTGTAGATCATCCACGATCTTTAGGAAGGGGCGTGGATGGAGGATAGGCCACGACAATATTTTAATTGGTCCAGTAGAATACCTGCGTGCGATGCATATCCATCTTTCTATAGGTTGGTAGTCGCCACAGAGGTAGGTCGGGAACCTATCAACAACATCGACACAGTAATCAAGGGTAGTATAGATAAGGCTGGCCACGCTGGTCTTGATGACAGTACTTATGGAGGCGTCATCTCAGCCAGTAGTACCAAGGGCTGGAGTAGCTTGATGACAGACAGCATGCTGTCGAAAAGAGAATCGTCCAGCAGACTGTGTAAGTCTTTTGTTGTTTTAGTAACTTCCTGTTTGTGCAGGGAGGAGTGATCACAATTATATCACAATAGAATGCGCCTTTCCTCTGGTGAGATTAGGTGAAGATGGTTAATAAAGGCGGGGAGAGATTCAAATAATAGTACAGTAGGAAAACGGTGGCGTAACATGAACAAGCGTATCATCAGACTCAACAACAACTTTACATTGATATTTAAGCCTAAGTCATTAGTGGCTTGAGACAGGAACGCCGGAGTTGACAAACCAGAACAAAGTAACATGACAGAGGGTTTGCGGAGATTGGACTCTTGTGAGAGAAAAACTGGCCGTGAGAGTAGTCAACTTAATGGCTGCGTATTTGCTGAACAAATTTGTTCTGTTTCCGAAGATTGAGAACCAAAGGGCGAATCCACGGTCGATCTGGTAAAACTCGTTGGAGTAGGTAATTGTAGTATGCCAGTAGCCCTGTTTTCATGGTATCGCTTGAGGGAAATGCAAGAGCGAAGTTCCAGTCGCTTGTCGCGCGATGTTGTAAGTGACAAGGGAGAGCAGGTAAATTAGCTGCTACATAGTGTATGGGTATACGTACATCTTTGTCTATGCGGCTCGTGACAGCGCTGAGCTTTGGCTCAGCTCGATCGTTGAACACGTGGTAAGATTTGTCTGGTTCCATTCGAGCATGCTCAGGATAGCGAGATGTCGGTTGCACTGGCTGAAGACAAAGCGAAGTCGATCTTAACGTAGCCAATTTGTGGATGATCTGGTAGGGAATAACGATGTTGCGTGTTAACATCATGTGATGCCCGTTGTTGTCCTGTTGCCGTCTGAATAACAATCGGAGCGTACTTAGAGTCCAATGGTATTATATGATTGGGTATTGCGAAATCGTAGGTGGACATCAATGAGATGGTAGCACAAGAGTCAAAATATAGGAAAGAGCAATGTGGAGGACACTGTTTACCTTCATGTAGTTGGTGAGGAAGGCGTTTTCCGAATGTGGGCAAGTAGTGGAGAGACTGGCGTGAAGAAGTTCTTCAGCAATAACAGATCGTTGGAATAATGATCGGTTGAACAGGTGGTGATGGCTCGTCAGCCTCATCAGCCATGCCGTGCTTTTCGTCAAATGACGATAGAGAGGTGTGATCGGCATCCCTTTTGGTTTCGGCTTGTGATGGTAGATTGAGGGCAGATTGGACCTGTGAAGATAGCGAGGACAATAATGCTGGTGGTAAAGCCGAGATGGCGGAAGCGGTAAAGAGGTTAGACACAGTATTGGAAGGATTACCCTGTGTGTTTGTAGTAGGAGGAGTTGTTGTTGGGGTGGGAGCAGTAACAACAGTATGGTGTTGTGGCTCCACGTAGTTTAACGACTTTTCGGTCGAGGATAGATGAACGTCTACATCATAAATGATGTCTTCTGCAAACATGAGCTGTTCGTTTAGACGAAGTAACTACTGTTGTCCTCAGTAGATGTTGTTGACAGGATATCGGCTGATTGTAGCAAGGTCTCAAATAACTTGTTGATATTCTGTTGTAGCTGAGCCGAGTATCATTATCTGTCACATGCCGTGAGTTCGCTACACTGTCTCGCAGGGTGTTTAAGGTGTGGTTTGTTCGATCTAATAATTTCATGTTAGACCGAGAGGACCTGTCAAAAGTGCGGGGGTAAATTGGACGGTCATGGGACTGTCCGGCAGTTTTCTTGGTGACGTAAGAATCACCAGGACGATAATACGATAAATCGCTGCGAGAGAAAGGCTGGCGAGCATCATTAGAGTTACGCAAGCGTCTAGCATTAAACGTGGAAGATGTACCAGGTTGGGACGAAGTGATGAAGGCGAGTGTGTTAGCAGTTTGAGTCAGACTTTTGTCCGATGAGTCCAAAGTATGTGTAAGTAGTAACTTTGGCTTTGGTTGAGATGATAAACCTTCGACATAGGGTTGCCAAGAAACAGGGCGTTCTAAGCGCTTTTGTTCGACCCATTTGATACGACGTTGTAAAGGTCTAATGCGTATTCTAAAATGTAGCTTGGGTTGGTAGGGTGACACAATCGTTCAGCTTCTGGTACAGGTCGAGATGAAGATCGGGTTTCGTACATATAACACCAATCTACCCAACCACGATCGTAACGGTTGTTGCTGGTATTATCGGCATAATGCCGATGAATCTCTTCAGATTTTTCTGCAAAGAGTGCCAAAGTCGAATTGAAGGTCAGTCTCTTCCTGGTTAAGTTGGTAAGAGATTTGCCTAAATGCTAGGACAGCTTCGATAAATACATGGACATACCAGTTAGGATTATAAACAACAGAGTTAAATTGCTGTTTCAAATAAGACACATCAGTAGTCGTAACAGACTCGTAGTGACTAAAGGCGATGAGCATAATAGCTCGAGCCTTGTTGGGTAAATAACTTTTGTTGTATACCTCATTGATGGCGGGCCAGGCCGCAAGTGCGGTTTTCCAACACTTTCAAGATTGAAGTAAGTATGCAAGAATGTAGCGTACGTGTTCTGGTAAGTGTGCCAGTCAGCTGCAGTTAACGAAAACATGGTAACCGGGGCACGAACACGAGTGTCGAAAGCTAGTGCCTTCGCGCGCGATTTAAGATTCGTTCCTCTTCTAAGAAACGAGCATTGATTTCAGGACGTAATGCCTTGCCTTCATAGTCGCAACAGACGGTAGTTAGCTGAGCTACTTCTGCATCAGGTAAGTGGGGGAAAGCTTCGTTGGTGAAATGCCATTCCTGATACTCAGGGGGCAATTCATCAACAGTTAAACGGAGATCAGCAGCCCTATCGGTCTTCCATTCCAGGAAAACGCGATCGAGAATTTGATTCCGGAGGATCTCGTAGTCCTTGCATGACCGAGTATATGCTTCGTACGAGTCGTACTCGAGGAAAGCATCGGCATGACTTGCGGTTCTGAAGCTGAAATCGATTTCCATCGTTAAGAAACTCAACTACAGGAGCTTCGAGCTTCAATATATCCGCACCTGTGATCGCCTTGGGTGCGGCTCGTGCTGCGTGTTCTGCCATAGCAGTTGACGGGGAACCTGTGGGTTCAGTCACGCAGTTGACACTGTCTAGACATTCTAAGGGGTCTGTCTATCGGTGTCTATGTACACTCATCGTTTTCGATGGACGGTGTCTATTTGACGACTGTGCAAGCTGTGAGTCCAGAGTAGTGTCGCTAAGCGTAGTCACTCAGGCAGCTGGTTAGTTTTGGTGCTCTCAAGGAGCTTGTTAAGTGCATTGCCATGGAATGTACGAGTGGACGTACCCAAAATATTCCATAACATGTGTGCAAGAGTACAGGTTAGCCAATTACACACACATCAACATTGACATGACAATACGATGCTATGAACAGGTGCACACAAGGTTACACGATCACGTGTGCAAAAAGGTATTATATACAGCCCAATGGTAATGGCGTTGTATTTACAAGTGTGTTTACGTGTCGAGGCTGAGCCGGCGCGGTAACGGCCCAATACCCATAGGTTACGTGCACGTTTTAACACATGGTTTCTCAGGGACCCGCCTGGGCCCATAACCTGCAGAGCATTAGCAAGCAGTGGTAAGTCACCTGGGAAACCATCCCGTCTCATCATGAACGTCTGGAAGTATTTAATTCGGGGAATGAAAAGGTATGTTCCCTATATCCTCAGAACACGACAGGCGGCATCTAGAACTACACGAGAAAGGTAAAGTGTATAGTGCTACATACCTCGGGGCGCGCTAGACCATGATGATGAGCGTAGGCACAAATCAGAGGACTATTTGATTGTGTAGAAAGGAAGAAGAAGGGTAAGGAAGAGATCACGTTCTCAACGGACGGATAAGGGTAAGAGGCAGCAGATTTCTCTACAGTTAGGTATGACCCTCGCAAGATGGTCCTTGTGCACCACATCGGCTTCTTCCTCAACATCCTCAAGCTGATGGTGTCCTTCGAACCGTCCCAGCGCCTCACCGAACGCACGATCCTCGAATGTATCGAAACCATGCTTCTGAACGGCTTCTACTCCCCGGACATCATCGACGACCCGCACACTCGCCCCTGGCACAAATCCATCGCCCGCATGTATCAGGAACTCACGCATCCGGGTACGTACCACGATCTTCAGTTCGTGCAGGGTGGGTCCGTCCAACAAATAGATGACACGCTCCTTGCGTTGTCTCGTCGGACAAATCACGTTATCCCCGGGTCGCCCCACCCGGAACTCCGGGCTCGCACTCTCGCTGACTACTTGGACCGCCCTCCCAATACCCCACACCAGGCGCATCTCACCGTGATTCTCACGAACGGCGAACCGGAGCCTCCCTCGGCCGATTCCGATAGTGACCGCGACGACGCCCACGAGGCTCACCCCGCCACCCACGACGCCTCCGAGGAAGACGACGCCCCGTTTAGCGCTCTCATGCAAGACGCCTTCGAGACCCTCGTTGATGACTCGTCGGATTACGAACTGCATTACGAGGGTGCCAAGCGTCAACACAAGCCGAACCGTCGACCCCGTCCCGGCCCCAAAGAGCCTCGATCCACGTCCACGTTCGACAACCGGGTCATCCGGAGTGTCTGCGTCGTGGTGGATTGACCAAACTTCACTCTTTGACCGGGTGACATTGTTTATATATTTTTTAGCGACACCTTACGTCGGAAACACGGCGGACATACAAGCTCGGGTGAGTTGCAGAGCTGTATAGCTGTGTGTGCTGAGGTGACGCGTTCGAGCCGAGCTACACACCGCTCACACTGGGAGGTGAGTGCTGACACTCACAGCTAAGATTAGGAATGATAAACGTGGATGATATGATGTCTGTGTGTCATGAACTCGAGAAGACTCCATAGCTCAGCTGGTCAGAGCGCGAGACTGTTAACGAACCGTGCACGGCGGTTACGATCAGATTATCTCGAGGTCCTGGGTTCGATCCCCCGTGGAGTCGTCTAGCGTGAGGTGGGATGATGCTGTATTTTTTGTTCATTGATGTGACGGGTCAGCCCCAAGGCTGCCACTGTAGCCTGGACTTCTCGTCTGCGGCTTTTAACCCACGAGAGCGACAGAAGGCTGGACTCCATAGCTCAGCAGGTCAGAGCGCGAGACTGTTCACGGTCACTTTCTACGTTGTTATGGACCATCTCGAGGTCCTGGGTTTCGACCCCTCGTGGATTCGTCTTATCACGATAAATGGTGGATAGTTTTCAACCGTAACCCTGCGATCGCTAACCATTGGTTGCGATGGAGGACGGCGCCTAACACGCTTGCTCCCTGCGGCGGCCCCGGCCGTCCCGGAGTGAGACGGTGCCTGCTCGCATCCCGGGCTGGCCGGTTAACTAACTAACTAACTTCGGGCCTCTCCCGGGCATGGGAGCCAGGCTGGGCCGGCAGTAGCCGGTCCAGGATCACAGAGCAAAAATCACACAGTTGGGGTAGAGGCGAGGGATGAAAGTGCATGGATGGCGGACCGCCACTGCGCGCGGTCTTGTGCGAGGTCGTGCCACGAGTTGAAGGGGATGTCGCATTTCCGGAGTGCCTTGGCGAGCGACCTCCCGTACGTCATCTGCGGAGCCCCCGGTGGGCGCTTGGAGCGGACCCAAGACGAGAGCATCTTGCGAGGGAGTCGGGAGAAGGGCATGCGGGCGACGTGACCGGCCCAGCGGAGCTGGCGGCGCGTGACGTAGACGTCGATGGACTCGAGGCCGAGGCGCCGCAGCAGGATCTCCGTTGAGATGTGGTGGAACCAGGTGTGTTTCCGGGTCACACGACACATGACGCGGGCGCACTGCGCGTGGAAACACCGCAGCCGGCGGAACAGGACCTCGGTGAGGCACCACGATTCCGCACCGTGAAGGAGGATGGCCAGGACGAGCGAGACATAGACGAGGCGCTTGGCGCGAGCAGAGACGGACTTCGAGGCGAAGATGCAGTCCCGCAAGGCACCGAAGGCCTGAGACGCCTTCTTGATCCGCGCGTCGACGTCTGAGTCGTCGCGGCAGTCGCGCGAGAGGACCGAGCCGAGGTACTTAAACTGGTCGACGACCGGTATGAAGCGGCCGCGCCCGAGCTCGATGTCCGAGAGGTTCGTGTCGTCGAACGACTTTGGGTCGCCGTACAGGTGTGCCGGGCGAGCGACGAACAGCATCTCCGTTTTGGACGCCGCTTTCGTGTGTCGGTTGCCGCAATGCACCTCCATGCCCCAGGCGTCGCAGTGTTCGATGAGGCGCGGTGTCTCGCTGGCGGCGATGTGGCGGTCCCAGAAGAGAAAGGCAACGTCGTCGGCGTACGCCGATTCATCGAAGGGAAACTCGTCGCCGCGAGCGGACCAACCCCGGTTCGTCATCTGAAAGTCTTTCCGCGTACGGTAGACACACGGGGCGCGGCCATGGCGTCGTCGAAACGACGTCGTCAGTGCCGCCATGAACAGCACGAACAGGACGGGGCCCAGGACGTCGCCCTGCTTGACGCCGATGATCGAGTCAACCGAGGCGACGACACCGCTGACCGAGAAGTGGACCTGGATTCGGTGGAGGCCCTTGATGACTGCGACGAGCTTCGGCGGGACGCCGAACTTCAGGAGCACCTCCCAGAGAAGCTCTCGGGACGCGGTCGAACGCCTTAACGAAATCGATGAACAGTACCCACGAGTCCTGACCGTGCTCACGCCGCTTCTTCAGCGCTAGCTTGAGCGAGAAGGTGGCGTCGGACGTACCGCGCTCGGGTCGGAAGCCACATTGGGACTCGTGATCGAGGGCCTCGCAGATGACGTTGAGTCGCGCACGGACGATGTTCGAAACGATCTTCTGCGCGACCTCGAGCATCATGATCCCGCGGTAGTTGCCCGGCAGGGAGAGGTCCCCCTTCTTGGGGAGAATCCCGAGGAGGCCTACGTCCCACTCGGCCGGCTGGACTTCGGACTCCCAGAACTCGAGGACTACACGCTCCAACAGCGGGAGCGTGCGAGCGTCGGTGGCGAGCGCCTTCCAGACCTCCGCGCGCAGGCCCGATTCGCCGGGCGCGGTGCAGTTCAGCTGACCAACGGCCCGTTTTATCTCCTCCTGCGTCGGTGGTTCCCCGAGTTCCGGACGGATCGGCAACTGGTCAACGTCGTTGATCACGGTGGGGTCGTAGCGAGCTTGTCGACTGTAGAGCTGCTTGAAGTGCGCCTTGAACACGTCGGCGTTCTCCTGTGGCGACGAGCACCTGCTACCGTCGGCCTTCGTCATCTGCACCTGCCTAGCCAATGTGGTCTTCGTGAGACCGCGTCGGAGCCGTCCGACCGTATTCCAGTATTTCGAGGTGCCGCCGAGCGACTCGCTTCCCGCGTTGAGTCCGGCACACAGACGAGTAATCCATCGCTCTTTCGCCCGTGCTACGGCCTTCGCGAGCCGCGACTTGATCGCCCGAAGGTCGTCGAGGATCGTGGACGCCGAGCGAAGACGGCGCCGGGCACCGAGCGAGAGCACAAACGCGTGGAGGGAGTTGCGTCGCTCGATCAGAGGCTGGAGCTCTTCCGCCGCGTCCTCAAACCATCCGGGTCGGAGGCGTCGGGTCTTCGGCAGTAAGGCGTCAGAGGCCGAGGCCGCCGCCCGCGCAAGGCGGGAGTACGGCGAGGACGGCGAGCCCTGGTCGGCGTCGGCCTGGTCGGCGTCGGGTATCTCGTCCGTGGCGTCGGTCGGTGCGTCGTCGGTCGCGTTGTCATGTGACCCACGGCCCAAGCCGAAGATGTCGAGCACTTTCGAGCACCACCGGCGCCGGAATCCGAAGCGCGTGCTTTCTGAGCGCAGGGGAGCGTAGTCGAGGCGCGCCAGAGAGGGCCGTGTGCCAGGAGGCCGTGCGAGGCGGACTTTGACGCGCAGGATGCACTTGAGAGCGCGGTGGTCCGAGTCCACGAGGCTGCTGGTCAAACCCACATCAGCGAACCGGTGCACGTCGCGCCGCCGTGAGATCATGTGATCGAGCTGGTACGTTTTCCAGGAGCGCGGGTGCAGCCACGACGCGTAGGCGCGCTTGCGGAAGAACGTGCCGACCGACGCCAGACGCCGTGTTGCGAGGAACGTGTGGAGACGGCGGCCAGCGTTGTTGACGTAAGGCGCCCCGTAGGGCCCACAGGGGCCGTCGACGACGTACTTGGAGCGCACGCCGAGAGCCGCGTTCCCGTCCATCCCCAGGACGAGGATGTCGTCCGGCCGTCGCGCTTGAAGCGCAAGGTCAATGTCGTCGAAGAACGCGTCCCACTTCTCGTCAGGCGCGGTTCCGACTGGAGCGTAAGCGCTCATGACGAAGAGGCCGAGGTCTCGATCGTCATCGTCCTGGACATCGAGTCGCAGCGCAATAACTCGCGCAGATGCGCGGATAACGGTGCTGCCGCTCGCGTGCCACGCCTGTTGCGCCGCAGGGGACAGCACCACGGCCACACCCTGGCTGCCGCGGGAAGACTGCTCGGAGGCTGCCAAACCGGAACAAACAGCGACGTAGCCGTGTCGCTCGAGCGACTCGTTGCCGGTGAGCCACGTCTCCTGCAACGTGGCCGCGAAGATGTCCCGCCGCCGTAAAGATGCGAACAACTCTTCCTTCTTCTCGTCGCGTCGCAGACCGCGAACGTTTTGGTCCACGAATAATCGACCCGTCCGTCGCGTTCTACCCAACCGAGCGAACCCCATCCCAGCGCAGACTTTCCGGGTGCTAACCGGCCAGCCCGGGAGGCGGGCAGGCACCGTCTCACTCCGGGACGGCCGGGGCCGCCGCAGGGAGCAAGCGTATTAGGCGCCGTCCTCCATCGCAACCATAAGGCCGGTTACCACCCGGAAAGTCCGCGCTGGGATGGGGTTCGCTCGGTTGGGCAGAACGCGACGGACAGGTCGATTGTTCGTGGACCAACACGTTTGCGGCCTGCGACGCTTTTGCACGACTTCGCACAAGACCGCGCGCAGTGGCGGTCCGTCATCAACGAGTCCTCGTCCCTCGCCTCAGCCCCAACTGCGTGATTTTCCTCTGTGATTCCGGATCGGCCCCTGCCTGTCCGGCCTGGCTCCCATGCTCGGGAGAGGTCTGAAGTTAGTTAGTTAGTTTTCAACCTCAACATTGGTGTACGTTATTGTTTCCACAACGGACCGCCGGTAGGTTTTGCAACGGTTTTGCCACGTCGTTCTCACCTTTAAGAAAGTCGTGAGCGCCACGGGGGAAGAAGGGTGCTTGGGTTGAGGTGAGTTCGATTCATATATGTGTGTCTTTAAATGTCGACTGCTAAGAGGGGGGTGTGTGTGGGGAGCATGAAGGATGTGGGTGGGTTTGTGGGGTATGAGGGATGTGCCTGTATATGTGTGGCTGGGTCGTTCACCTATTCGCCTCCCGGGCGGGCCGGTTGGCAGCCGGAACGTTCGCAGTGGGACGGGGTATGGCCGGGGGGCGAAGACGGAAGGTTATCGACGAGTTGGTTGTCAGTCACATCGCGGTCTCCTCGTCGCATGGCGACAAGCTTGATGGTCACTCTCCGCCGACCGACCTTTCGGCGCTCCTCGTCTACAGGCCCGTGATTCCGGACTGGCACCTGTCGGTCCGGCCTGGCTCCCATGCTCGGGAGAGGTCTGAAGTTAGTTAGTTAGTTAGTTAGGGTCGTTTAGAATACCAACCCTGCCCAGTATGTACACTCCAGCTCTTTAGCGCGCCCATTAGGTACATAGTCTTACATGTTAAATTAGGTGTAGTTCTGCGTGTCGTCTGTCGTGTGCTGAGCCCAGGGGTACTAACCTGTTCCCCGAACTCTTACCTGCCAGACTCACGCGGTGACGCGGGATGGTTCTTCAGTGACTTCATACCACCGCAATGTAGAATACTCTGCTGGTTATGGGCCCAGCGGGGTCCTGAAAAACCATGTGTTGCGTGCTAGTAACTGTTGGGTGTGAGACTGTTACGCTACACACGTATGGACTGCATAGCTTAGTGTGTCGGCTTATATGTCGTGTTGTAGATGAGTATTGGTGTGTGTGTGTTCTGTATGGAAAAGGTTAGTTTTATTGAGTCATACGAGTGCACGTTTCCCGTGACCGACCCAACTCGGCCGCTTGCTTGCCAATTAACTGGTGGGCTCGCACCGTCGCATGAAGAGTATGTACAGTAGACCAACGCCAACTCTTTTCATCTTGTACTCGTAATCAGTCGTGAGCTGATAGCCTCATTAAGCGCACAAAACAAATGGACTAGCATAGCTACGCGTTCTGGGCCCATAACCGGGCGAGATTGACCCTCTCCGGTTGTACGGTAGAGACCGCGTGCGGTCTTAGGTGCGACTAGACCATTCCGCATGTCACGTGTTACTACACAAGGCAGGAATTAGCTCCTCACTTCCCCAGGGACATTAGGTCCCGTAGAAGCTTTCACACTGACAACGAGGCACAGAGCTACTGCTATTTAAGCAACAGACTCTGGACCCTACGGCACGCAAGCGGGTTTCTTCCAAGGTCGGATGGATGAACCAGACGATCTCATTGTATAGGTAAGTAGAAAGAAAGAAAGGGAAGGGGCAAGGATGAGGGAAGGCCGTATTAAATCGGAGAGAAAACCCTCATGAGAGATTGAGGTATGGTGGTGTAAGGTGCGAAGAGCTCCAGAGCGTCGTACATGTTGTGAGTCAACTCGCCGGAAGAAGAGAACCAAGCAATATCCTTGCAATCCAAAGCTCCTCCCTCACTCTCCCCTTTTAAAGTTTCACAGGCTCTTGCCAAAAGCATCCAAAGTGTAACCTCTTTGACCAAACCCAAATTCTGACACTCTTACCTTTACTGCTGACCTTACATCTGAATACGAACAGCAGGTGTGCTTCTGCATGTGACCTCTGTAGTTTCACACCTTTCTTGCTGTTCAGTTACTGCTACTTCTGTCTCACCAGCTTGCTCTCGAGATATCAGATTGCCTTGCATTCTAGACATCTCGAGGGGGTGCAGAGAAATCTGCTGACTCTTACCCCTATTCCGTTCGTTGAGAAGGCGATATTTCCCTTACCCTTCTTCCCTTTTCACCGAATCAATAGTCCTCTGATTTGTGCTCACGCTCATCATCATGGTCTAGCGCGTCCCGTAGGTATGTAGGATTACATGTTAACCTAGGTGTTGTCCTATGTATCGTCTGTCGTGTGCTGAGGCTAGAGGAACTAACCTGTTCCATGAACTTAACTTGCCAGACTCACACGGTGAGACGGGTTGGTTCTTCAAGACTTTATACCACTGCCTCGCGGAATACTCTGCAACCTAGTTTTACATGTTAACCTAGGTGTAGTTCTACGCGTCGTCCGTCGTGTGCTGAAGCTAGGGGAACTAACCTCTTCCCTGAACTCTAACCAGCCAGACTACCACGGTGAGGCGGGATTGTTATTAAGTTCTCCTACAACTGCACGCCAGAATCCTCTGGAACCACTTCTTTCTCACATCTGTCGACCCCCACCTTTCCCTCCTTCTTTTTCTAACAAACCACTTCGCTCATGAGAACTTACGCCCGTGCAGATCACAACCGCTGATGTTTTAAAAACTGGAAAACGTAGTTTAAGGCTAGCTCGACGAAGGAGAACGTTTTGTTGAAAACTCGACAAAGGCGAGCCTATGTGGCGGTAAAGCCATTCCCCCACTTTCCCCATCGTTACCTTGAACTTGGAGATACCCAATTGGAATCTACCTACTGCCTTTTCTGGGAATCTCGTTTTTCACTAGAGAACCAGAGATGTGGGCAGAGACCGCATCGAAGATGATACCACTCCGCCTCACCCCATCCTACTAGCGAGGGCAAGAGGCTCTTAAACTCACAGGCACAGTACATTGGCTAGCTTCCCCACTAGCAGAGAGACACAGCTACCGTCATTTTGCACAGTAGGAGACTACAGTGAAGACATCGAGGCGCAAGTAGTCCGCTTTCCGGGTGCTATAATTTTGATAATCTTGCGGTCCCCCTTTTTTCAAGTTCACGCGGAGGCCATTTTTTCTTCGCCCCCCGAGGAGAATTTGTATGGGAAGTATCATTTGGTAAAAATGCGCCATTTGGTAATGACACCTTTATGATTTCTTTGGTGTCATCTGGTCACGCAAAAAAATAGTTAATTTACGAATTATTGGTCAGGCCGTGACCACATGACATAACCAAATGACCTTTTTTTTTTACCAAACGACATTTTTTTTTGTGACTAAACGAAACTCTATTGTTGACGGGCACGAAAAATGTTATGGTCAAAGACGAATTTCATTTGGTCACAAAGAAAATGTCATTTGGTCACACGAGGCCAAGTCTCGGATTTAACGGTGGTGGATATGGGCTGGGCGAAGACCGCTTCCAGGGGTGGGGGGCGCGCGAGAACACGACAAAACACCCCCCCATCATGAAAATTTAGCCCGAGGGGGTCGGCGACCTCCTCCCTGGAGCTTGTCAGTGGCGCTTGGGGTCTCGGACCCCCCCCCCAGGACGACTGGCATTGCTGCGCCAGACGGCTTCTACTCGTCAAGCTGCAGATCAGCAAGGCACTTGGGGCTGGAGGGAGGGTTTCGGCGTGCGGACGGTAACCACGAGGAAGCCCCACGGGTGCACACCTCGAGTGCTCAGGGCTCACCGAAGTCCCGCTTGGACCCTGGGCATGCCCCTCCTGCATCGCGGCAGATCTTCGCATCCCTGAAAATGTAGAAAGTAGGCGGTCCGAGCCGAAAACAGGTCGCATTCAGTACCTCGTCAAGTATTACGGCTCGGAGTCGCGCGTTTGGCTACGGCACAGTGATCTCTCTGCAGCGGCGCTCCCTCTGATCCGAGCCTTCAACGCCCGTGCCCGAGAAGAGCGCGAGGCTCTCAGAGGCGCTCCCCCCGACAGAGCCGCCGAGCCTCAGCTAGCGGCGGTCCGTAGAATGGTAGCTCTGAAGACCGGGCGCCTGGCATGCAAGGCAGGTTAGCCCTCGCGTTGGCTCTGCGCTCGCAAGCAAGGCAGGTTTACCCTCGCGCATGAGACCTCCTCGCGACTAGCGAGGGCTGTAGACAGGCGCGTAGGCGTTGGTGCGCGGCCAGGAACCCCACCCACCCAGCTTGAAATTTTAGCGCTGGGGGGTCGCAGACCTCCACCTCAGCACGAAACTTTAGCGTTGAGGGGTCGCGACCCCCCCACCCAGTATCTCGTTGTCCTCGCGCGCGCCCCCTGGAAAGCGGTCTTCGCCCAGCCATGAGGTGGCGAGAATATAACGGTCGACATGGAAATCAACGTCGACCTGGACGTCTTGGCGAAGGAGCTTGCGGCCGCGCCCGAAGATGGCGACGAGGAGTCGAAGGAGGAGGAGGAGGAGGAGGAGACGGCTAACGAGGCGAAGGCGACGCAGCTGAAGAAGAACAAGCGGGGAGGGGGAGATCTCTCCCAACGCTACGCAGGGCCACCCCCTCGCCGCAGGGACCAGCTTCAAGCCTTTCAAGTAGTTCAAGGCGATCGCTTTCCGAGCAAGGACTTGGCAGTCATATGTGTGCTCGAGGAGAACGAGGAGGCAAAGCGGTTTGTCAAGACAAACGGCCCCTGGTTTGGGCCGACCGAGGAAGGCCAGAATGACATCTTTCTACGTGAGTTGCTGTTACCATTGATCGTCACGGTCGAGACATCATCGGCCCTGCGCGGGTAACTTGGCCACAAAGGCCACCCTCGCATGCAAGTTCCAAGGCTGCCCGTATTGGGGTTGTCTACGGGCCACGAAAGATGGTGAATGGTACGTAGAGGAGGTGCTCAACTCCACGTGTAAGCGTGGCTCCTATACGCCCGCCAGAGGCGAGCCTCGCAGTAATTACGCCAGGAAACACCTCGTGATCGTGGTAAAGGACCTTATCATGCACCAGCTCATGAGCGGCAGCAGGAACAAAATAGCAAGCAGGCGCTTACTGATCTTCCTCATTCCGTTCTAAGCGGAGCCCTTGCTGCAATTCTGCAGCTATAGCCCCTCCGCAACACGCTCCAGCAGCTCAAGCAGGCAGCCGTAGTAGAGTATCTGGGCTAGCTTGACGACGACGTGGCTCTTATGCAGTGCCGACTCTGATTTCGGTGACGTGACAACATGTGTGCCTCGCTCGTTCCTTTTTGTGACTCTTTGTGACTCAGCGACATTTGTTTGTGACTTCATGGCATTTTGTTTTGTGTTTGGGTTTTGTGTTTTGGGATGTCCTTTTGTTTGTGACTCAATCGTGCCTGTTCTTACGAGAACTCAATGACAGTTTTTTGACCAGCTGACATTAAGGCCCCTTTGTGCACTCTCGTCAATGCCATTCACGGCTGCGGGGACAATCGCGACTATCTCAAGGTGCACACACGAGAGAGATGCAACTCCGTGTCTTTGAGCGCCGCACGACGTACGAACATGCTCGTCTGTATGCTGAAAATGGATGCTGGCCGTCCGCATCCGCGGCGTATAAGCATCCGTAGGTCCCCTGGTCGCCGACACTTTCGGTCACGGTCCAAAAATCCGCGGGTCGGATGAGGACACGATCCGCGTCCGTGAGATTCCTTAATGTACGTTGGCCAACTCCGAGCCTCCTTTGTTGGTTGCTCCATATTGCCCCACGCCTCGAAACGACTACATGCAATTGTGTATCCACATCAAAGTCAAAAACTACGAGACGGTGGGGTGTATTTTGAAGGTGTTGGGTGTTTTGGCGGTCGAGGAGAGTCTTCTCAGGGACTTGACGGTGGGCGTGTCCGGTCCGCCGCGGACCATGACGGATCCCTTGGTGGCCCGCTTGGCGAAGGTCTCGGACATGTAGGCATCGAAGCCGCGAGAGGTGGGGTTCGTGAGGGACATTTCTTCGTCGCCGTCGGTCATCGCCTCGAGGACTTCGTCCGGGGGAAGATAGGCCACCGATTGTGGGGGGGTCGCGGCGGCGAGGCGCTTCGCGTAGGGCAGGCGCATCGCCTTGGTGTACTTTTTGACTTTGTCCTGCGAGGCATGGTCGAGAAGGTAGAGGTGGCAAAACGAGTCAGCGATAACGGTGAGCTCTGCGTTCTTCGCGATGCTGGACCTGTCGAGACTCGAAAACTGGGATTTAACGTGGACGTCGCCCGCGCGCTTTCCGTCGTCGCGGAAAAGTGTAAACCAGGCATCGCAGTCCACGGGAATCCAGCAGCTACCAAGCTCGATGCCATCGAGGCCGCGGCGCCATCGCATCGCCGTCACCTTAATCTCGGAATTCGAGAACGCCTTGATTCGAAACATTTCGTCGTAATAGGGGTACGTGGTGTGCTTCCGGAGCTTCGTATGGCACTTTTTGACGGACTGCCCAAAGACGGTTTTAGATTCGACAGTTATAAGGACGTAGTTGTGGGTCGCGCGAAGATTTCGCGCGCGTCCCACGCGGATCGCGAGTTGTTTGGTTGGGACGCCGACGCGCTTCGCGACCTGGCGGAACTCGATATTCGAGAGGACGGCGCCGGTGGCGATGAACTCCTTGTCGCCGCACGAATCCACCGAGTGCGCGAGGCCCGACTCGAAAACGAAGAGGTCCGGCTGGCCGATCTGGAGGATGCGTTCGCCGGGACACGCGATGACGGGGCGCATCTCGTAGACGAGGGTCGCCACACACCCAGCGCCCAAGCCGCCGAAAAGGAGCGAGTCGATGAGCTTCTGGAACGCGGCGCGTTTAAGGATCCGGTTCCGGAGCGCCGCGTTGAGGAGGTCTCCGAGCATTGGAGGTTCGTTGCAGTCCTTCTCCTCGAAAAAACGGACCACGGGCTCGGGGTTGTCGAAGATTATCTTTGCACACTCGATGCGCCGCTTTTTGGAGCCGGCTTCGTGATCCTTGTGTTCGATAAACGCCGTCAAGACGGCCGTGATGCCAGCGTCGCACATGACGGCCCCAATAATCATCGCCAGAATACAAAATATCTTCTCGGCGTTCGAGCGGATCTCAACGGCGCCGTAGCCAATGGTCGAGCACGTGTACAGTGCCCAGTAAAACGAGACGAGCCATCGCTTTCCTTGGAGGTCGTTCGCGCAGATCCAGACGTTTTTGTTGTTCTGAGTGCACGCCGCGTCCCCGAGCTCGTATTCGCCGAGCGCGTAGAACGCACATCCGAGCCAGTGGCACACGACGATGATCGAGACGACGAGGATGAGGAGAAACGTCATGTCGCCGGACAACGGAAGGTTGATCGAGGAGAGGTTTGTGTGCTTGAGGCGGACGAGTTGGAGAAGGCGGAGGGTGTTCGACTCGAAAATCAAGGAGAAGGGAGATGTGGCTATGATGTCCCAACGAAACCGGGTCCGCACGTAGAGGGGTCTGAAGACCGAGGGGTCCGTGATAACGCGTCCCTGGCGTCGCACGGCGAAAATCGTCATGTTGAGACACACGTCTATCGCGTACAAGGCGAAGAAGAAGAGATCGGGGAAAAAAACGCGGTAATTCTTGCGCGGCGAAAACGCGATTTCGTACGGCACCGAAACCAGCGAGTAGAAGGCGCCCGCAAGGCACGCGGCGTGCCAGGTTCGTTTAACCCACGAGTTTGGGTGGACGATTATCGCAGGATTGGAGGATGTGACGTGCTGCGGTTTGAAGGTGGTTGTTTTGCGGGTGCGGTAATGCGATTGCTCGAGCTCGCTTTCGCGCTTGATGAGGCGCGCGAAAAACTCGTCGCGAAGACCGTTGCGTCGGAGGACCGCCTCGAATTCTTCGAAAGTTATCGAAAGTACCTGCGAGACCTCGGAGATCTGCGCCGAAAACGGGTACAAAACGCGAAGAAAGAACGCCGCTTCCCCGAGCGGTCCTTCGGTCACCGTCGCAATTACCGCGTCGTCATCTTTGAGCACTGCCGAGCCGCTCGACATAAAAAACAGCGTCTCAGCGCACTCCCCCGATTGGAACAGGAAATCAAGGGGCATGTACAAATCGAGCGTCAACGCGAGCGCGAGCTGCTCGAGCGCGAAGCCGTCGCAGTACCGTTCTAGGACATGTCCGACGAGATCTAACACGAGCGCTGACCGCAGATTTCCGGGGATCAGCTGGAGGACCTTCTTCCCGCCTTTTTGCTGGTCCCAGAGCTTGTCGTAGTAGTCGTTGATCGACTCGCGGAAGGTCTCGGGAAGGTATGATCTCAAGCAGTATCGCTCGATATGGTCGCGCTTCTGGTTATAGAGTGTTGTCGTGACGTCTAAATTTCCCACTATATCCTCCAAGTTGGCGACGATCAACGTGTAGATTATGACCGAAATCACGAGGCATACGATCGAAAACAGAACTTCCGCCAGCGAGGTGGCGGAAATGTCGCCGTACCCCACGGTCGTGATGGTCGCCGCCCCCCAATACAGAGAAGAAGTGTACTGCTGCCACCGACGATCTGAACGCGTCGTGCCCCACGCATGGAACTCGGAAGTGGCGTTCACCAACACCGGAGGGAACGCAAATCTCCTAAACTGGGTGTCGAGATATTCTTGGGCCCAGTTCGGACACAGCTTGTCTGGGCGCGCCTTGTCGTATCTGTGGCAGTTCTGGCCACGGTGCCTCGCGATCGCGAAAAAGGCGGCGCCAAAGACGTGGGAACAAACGATGATCGCTAGCACGAGCCGACACATTCGTACAAAATTTTTGCGCCGCTTGAGGCGGCGCTCGCAGTACGTGGCGAGGAACGGGGCGTCCACGCACCGCAGCAACTTGTTAGCCCGAAGGAGGGAGAGGTGGCCTCCAGCGAGATACGCGAGGTCGAACGGAATCGAGGCAACCACGTGTCGCGGAAACGCGTCGTATTGTGCGAAGATTCTTCTTCGGTCGAAGATCAGGAGATCACCTGCACGGCAATGTGCACACAAAGAGAAGAAACACACCTTCCATAAAGGTGAGATATCTCGCCCGTATCAAGATGTCGGCGACGAAGAGGGCGTCGCCGAGGTAGTCCAGAGCGATGACGTGCGAGTAGAATACGCGGTACGGGACCGCCATGACGTTCCAGAGAACGAAAAACAAGATCAGGGGAGTCCAGTAGCGCATAAACGCCCCGTCGGGGTCGACAAAGCCGTCGGGGCACTCGTCGTTGTTGAGATTCGAGCCTTCGCCACCAAACACCTGTATCTGTCGGCGCATGTGGTCGAGTTTTCGCTGCGGAAACCGCAGGAGCAATTGTTCAAATTCGAGACGGCTCAGGAAGTAGTGCTCGTTGAACACGACGCAGCGGACCGCGTAAGGCACGGGGTCCCCAAATATCGCAGCTTCGCCAAAATGGGTGTTGGGCCCCAGCATTGCCACAACTTTTTTTTCTTCTTCGACCAAAACTGCGCCTTGGCCTTTGAAGATAAAGGACATGCCGTAATGATTTCTCAAAACTTCCCCTTTCACGAAGAAGCGGTGCTCGAGAGCAAGCATGATAGCCCGCAAAAAACCCGCCTCGGCGCCGCGAAACACCTTCGACGCCAGAACCATGCGGTGCGTCGCGAACACCCGGAGGTCGTCGCACGCGTTCTGGGGGAGGTATTTGTCGACGACGACGGTCGAGGAAGTTTCATCAGCCTTCTCGAAAAATGCAAAGACGCGTCGCTGGACCGAGTCGGAGACGCCCGACTCGCTCATGAAGGTCGCCATCACGGTTTTTTTGTGCGCGACATTGTCTTCCGAAACGTCGACCGTGTGGACGAAGGATGTGATGTTGGCGACGATGCCGGCGAAGAAGGTCGCGCCGACGGTCCCCGCGACCACCGCAAACCATGTCTCGGGGATCGTCTCGGGCGTAATGTCCCCATACCCAACGGTCGTGAACGTGACGAGAACGTAGTAAAGAGCCTTCGCAAACGCGGAACTGAATTTGTTACCACCGCGAACGATGCCCCAGCCGCAGGCCATGAAAATAATCAGGAACAGGGTTTCATAGGCTCGTCTGACCATGGTGAAAAGTTTTTCAGGGACCGCGCGCCGAGCTTCGAGGCTTTTCTTGAACTCCGCGAGATGCCCAGCCAGCGCGAGGATTCGGCCGAGGTGTGGAAACCGCGCGACGGCGATCCAGATCGTGCAGCGGTGTTGGGAGGTCACCACGAAAACCATCGAAAACGGAATCGCGAAGAGAAGGTTGTAGCCTTTCGAGAAGAACGCACTATCTGCGATAAAAAGAAGGTCCAGTCCCCAGTCGATCCAGAGGGTCGGGTCAACTTCGGGACAGTGCGTCGTGTAAAGCATCGTGCGGATGGGGACCATAACGACCGAGAAGAAGGTCGCGACAATCATAAGAGGATGCCAGTAGAGAGAATAATAATTATTTCTCCTCGAGTCTTCTTCCTCTTCAAGGTGGTCATCAACATCATCGACATGGTGGCGCGCGCGCCACTTTTTCAAGCGGAGCGCGTAGGCTTCGGTCATCGCGACGATCCCCGCATCCGTCTCTGTCACAGAGAGCCGGAATTGCGTCAACAGCGCCCCAAAATCGGAGCGTGCGAGGGAGAATATTTCGACAGTTTCGTAGGTTCTCGCGGCTACGGGATGTCTCACGTCGAGGACGAGCTGAAAATCGCCCAAAAAGTCCCCCGGGCCCAATGCGTCGAGGGGCGCGGGACTGTTCATCGTGAACAACACGAGTCGCCCCGATTTCACCAAAAAGAGCTCGGCGCGCTTCTCGCGCGCAAAGACGACCGTCGAATTTGCAACATAAATTTTCACGTGGAGCATGGCGGCAGCCGCCACCACAAACGCGGTCTCGCGGTGCGCGAAATACGGCACGTTGGCAAGCATCTCGACCCGGTGTTGCGTCGCGCGCTCGCGCAGCTTCTCGGGGAGCGCCTCGAGCAAATTTTGGTGCAAAATGCCGCCGGGAATGCTCTCAAAACACTGTTTCGTTCGCAGTTGGAGGGCTTCGGGAGCGTCTCGCGCGTCCATGTAATGGACTATAGCTTGGAGTTCCTCGTGGCGCCGCGTGTTCGACACGTCCGCGTTCGACAGGAGCGACGTCATGTTCGCTATTACCAAAGCGTACGTCAGTGCGCCCAAGACCATCAAACACAGCGTAAATCTGATCTCCGTCCGCGAGGTTGGCGCGATGTCGCCGTACCCGATCGTAAAAAGGGTCTGGACCATAAAGTATATCGCTCGCGCGACCTCGTCGGTCCACGACGCGCTCTCTTTGTGTTTATTTCCGACCGCGAAGTAAAAGCTCCCGCACGACGTCGCGAGCAGCACGTATGTCGCGACGATCTTCAACATCCTGAATCCCGCGTCGCTCAACCGCGTTTTCCCGAGCACCAGTCGCACCGCCTCGAGCTGGTCGAACAGCATGCCGATCCGGCTCATGCGCACAATTTTTTTGCGCGTAAAGAGCGCCACGATAGCCGCGAGGTTCAACTTGAAGCGCCACGACGCCACGTACGCGTCGCGAATTTGCTTCGGATCTGTCACGAGTTCCCGCGTGTCACGGTCGACGAAGGCGAAGAAGAACCGCGCGACAGTGTCCGCCACGAAAAGACAGTCGAGAAAAGTGTCGACGGCGCGCAGCTTCGCGCGGACGGGTCGCGGGGGCGGCATGCCTATCAGAATCGGCGTCATGTTGCAGTTGTAGAAGATGACCACAAAGATCAGCGCATCCCAGTACATGCGACCCCGCGCCTCCGGAGAAATCGTGCGGATGCGAAAGAGCATCTTTTCGCGACGAAGGCCCTTGTCTCCAACGACGGTTTCTTCATGGGGGTAAGCATTAAGCTGTGTCTTAATTATTTAAGCGTGCCCCAAACAAATCCTACACGCCCGCCCGATCCCAGCAGGACGTCACCCTTCGTCGCACATACGTCCGGCGGCAGCATGCGTACGACCTACGGGCGGGGCCCGTCCTCTCTTCGCCTGCCCTACGACTCGGCGATGACCCCGACTAGGTCCCGCGTACTTATCTCCGCCCGTCAGGCACATCCCTCCTACCCCACAAACCCACCAACATCCTTCATGCTCCCCACACACACCCCCCTCTTAGCAGTCGACATTTAAAGACAAACGAATCCTACACACACCCCCCTCTTAGCAGTCGACATTTTAAAGACAAACAAATCCTTCATGCCCCCCGCCACACACATCCCTCTTAGCAGTCGACATTTAAAGACAAACAAACTGCCCCACGACTCGGCGATGACCCCGACTAGGTCCCGCATAATTATCTCCGCCCGCCCGGCACATCCCCACACCCCCCCCCCCTCTTAGCAGTCGACATTTAAAGGCACATCCCACCTGTCCCACAAAACCTCCCACATCCTACATGCCCCCCCCACACACCCCCCTCTTAGCAGTCGACCTTTAAAGACAAACAAACTGCCCCAAACGACCTTATTATTAGTAGCGCAACAAGGACTCGCGCCGGCCGAGGAGCCCGGTGCTGGTCTGAGACGCCCCGATACTCTGGCTATTCTTCTCCAGCGTGCGAGGGCCTCGTGGGTACCGGCATTCTTTCTTTCCGGGCAGCGAGTACTTATCGACGCTCACGGTTAACTCCTCTTCACCCCCCAATCCCGATTCCGGCGCGGACCATCTCGCATGACGACATACTCTACCGCATCGTCGTCACCCTGGAGCCCCCTTCCTGTCCGATGTCTTTAGCATCTTTACCGACATCATCGCTCCTGATAGTCGCTCGTGACTCTCGACAAGGGGCAACCTGCCCAATGCCGTGTCGTGCCCGACATCCTCGTCACGCTCGATGGCGAGCAAGTGTCCACCGCGACTACGTTTGCTGCCATGCTTGCAACGTTTTCGACGAGACCCTCGCGTGGGCCGGCGCTCCGCCACCACTCGGTCACCCGGGCTCCGTCGAGCATTGCTTGCGCAGCGACTGCACCGTCGATGGCCTAGTCTTCGGCACTTCGGCGAAGCCAGTGCGACATGCCCCAAGCTCGCATGCATCTGCGCGAAACAGCTCGCCAAGCGGACATGGGTCGACAGCGCCCGCGCCAACGTCAGCGAGTCCACCGCGACCCCAGCTCCGCCGCATCGATGGCTAGTCGGGCGTCTCAGGAGCCTGGGCCGCCGGGCTCCCTGCGCTCTCACCGCTCTCAGCTAAGTCACCGCCTCGGGTAGCCCTGGGAACCCAGGAGCCACGCCCAGCAGGACGTCACACTCTGTCGCACGTACGCCTGGGGGTAGGACGCGTACGCCACAAGGGCTCGACCCCTCTCCTCTCTTCGCCTCCCTAGCGCAACTCAGCTGCGACTCAGCCGGAGCCCCCTCGGGGTGCCGACCCATTCCAGAGAGCTACACTATTATGTGTGCGACACTGGAACATTTCACACCTATCTCTACACGAGGGTTTTCTCTCCGTAATACGGCTTTCCCTCTTTCCTTCCTTCCTTACCCTTCCGCAATTATATTTTCATGACTATGAAGAACCCAGTCTGAAGCTCTTTTCCAACATGGAGTAGGCCTCCAGGTGCGTACCGTCAGGTACGGGGTTTTCTGTTTAATTAACAGAGGCTTCGTTCCTCGTTGTCAGTGTAAACGCTTCTATGGGACCTAATGTCCTTAAGGAGTTAGGGCTTAAACCCCTACCTTGTGTAGTAGCATGTGGCAAGCGGAATGGTCTGTACACGCCTAAGACTGCACGCAGTCTCTACCATGTACCCGGAGAGGGTCAAATCTCTCCAGGTTATGGGCCCAGATGCGTAGGTGTGTCAGCCCAACTGTGTTGTACGTCTAAATGGAGTGATCAATTTACGCCTGATCACGAGTACAATGCGACAATGTGTTTGGCGGTGGTCTACTGTACATATTTGTTGTGTGACGGTATGTGCTCACCAGTTAAATTGGTTTGTGACCGAGTTGGGTCGGTCACTGGTCACATGCACTCGCATAACCAATAAAATTAAAATTTTTCCTATACAAGCCGCGGAAACTTGTACGGGTTTTTCCTTCCATTCCCTAACAAAAGACTGACTGCTCGAGAACTAATCCATTCTTCAGTCTCAAGTCACCCTGTTTTAAATTGCATGTTGATTTGTTTGGTCTTGTCAATAAGCCCACGTTTAAAATAGCGTACTGTACATAGAACCCGCACTTGAGAAACCCTTCATTCTTATGTGTCGAATCTGTCTATCAATCCTCTAACCTATCTCTTAATAGGTCACAATCATGTCAAAACTAGGTCACAATCATGTCAAAACAAAAACCAATATCCACCACGGATATCTACAAACAAGAACAAATCCTCGTTGATAAAATTAACGCAGGATTGCGTTTCCAAGATAACTCAACCAAGGTGAGCTTGCAAATTGAGGCGCTTCGAAGGCATATGACAAGTCCATATGTGGACGCGTTATTCTGCTTCGATTCATATGAAGCTTACACCCGGAATGCTCCGGAATATAATCAACTTCTTGAACAAGAAGTTGATATCATCTTCGCTCAATGGAAAGCTGAACAAGTTAATGATTTAAACTTACCTGATGAAGATGCCCTGCCCGAACATTTAAAGACTTGGCACGTCAACTCTTCCCATCAACTAAGAGTTGATGTCCGTAATAATCTTGAACGACTTTACTACCAAGAGTCGTATAATCTTGTTCGTCCTGAGTTAAATAAGGATGTCAAAAGTGTCCTCACTTTATTAGATACCCGATTCCCGAAATCAATTGTGTATGATTCATCTTTAACTAACATATCCTTTACAGGTCTCTCTAATGCCGATTGGATCAAACACTGCGAAACTTATGCTGGTTTCTTGTACACATTCTTTAATTTGGAGTCACAGGAAAAGCCCGCTCTCGCTATGTGGCCTCAACTAAAGAAAATTTATGCAATTACTGCACATCCCAATAAATTACGTGCTATAATGCTTTTAGCCTATCATTACTATGAGACAGTGTCTTGTACAGATGTAACTGAGCTTAAATCTCAGTTTAATCGAATGTCTCTAAATGTTAATTGGCATGCCCATGTATTCGTCGAACAACTCCTTGCCTTTCAATCTCAGGCAAAACAATTAAATAATGATGAAGCATCAATCCAATTTAATAACTCCATAATCACTCTTAAAGCTCACGAGGAGATCTACCGTCTATATGCTAATCCCTCGGATCACGAGCGCTATTCTCAATCTTTATTGGAATGGTGCAAACTCTACGAGACACGCTCTGGTAACAACTCGAGTCACGATCCCGAATTGTTAAAGCTAGTTGATCCTAACGACGTTCGTCCACTATTGGAATTCTTGTTAAAGATATACAATGAGACAAAGTTTTCTTCTAAACGACGCTTGGATAAACCCGCTTCATGGATCCCTTACATCCCTGGTACTACCGCTACCAAGCCACCTAAGGTATTATTGATGGATACTATTCATCAATCCCACGACTCTCTAAACAACGCTTACTCGTTGTTAGCCACTGTAGCTGGACAGTCTGGCTTCAACGCTCGTAAGCTTCGTAATGCAAAAGACAAAGCATCGACAATTTCACCCCGTGACACGTCGTACTATCGTCCACCCTCAAATTATAACGTCAAAGGTACCAGCTTCGATCGTCCTGTCTACTCATCTTCCTCTAACCGTAATGCACGCTCTAATATGTCTCTTATGGACCGGGCTACTTATCATGTTGATCGTCTTCGCCACCTGTTTGGTAAATTACAGGAAGCGAATCCCAATCCTTCCACCGACTCTAAAATGGTACAGGAGGAAATGAAAAGCTTATTGAGTAACCTCTGGACAACCGCTTCTCAAGCTTCGACACAGTCCTTAGATCCTGACGAAGCCACCCAAGTTCATCTCTACTTATCTCGAGTTGATACTATGTCCAATACCATATCGAACCTCTTAGAAGCCGATAAGGAATCTCTTGTTTCAGAAGAAAAGTATCAAACTGAAACATCTGCTCCTGAAGCGTCCCCCAGTGATGCGGAGCAGATGGGGACTGCTGATACAGAGAAAATGCTCCACACTTTCCTGTCCATTAAAGATGATGAAAATCGATAACATCCCTCAGCCGTGATTGCAACACATAAATGCTAAAGCTCAGAATGCTATCGTTCGTCGTCAAGCTCGGGAAACTTCCTCGCACTCTGAGCTCCCCAGTAATTTAACCAATGAAGATAATGAAGATGGTACAGATCCCCCTGTGTTGCTACCAAAATTAAATACTGGTTTTACACTCGTCGTTGTGCCTTCCGAACAAACGCAAAGTTTCATGACACAGTACGTGTTTGGTCTAAGCTCAACACATGCCTGTTATGCAACAATGCTTAAACTGTACAACGAGTACAATTTGCCCCTAATGACTACGCCAGGATATGCGGACACATGTGCTTCTCAACATGTAATTAACTTTAAACGTTATCCTAACTACTAATCGACAGATGTTTGTCTGTCTGTCTGTTTGTTTGTTTATCCCTCGATTTAGGGTAAGGATCAGGTAGGCGCGAGAGTAAGGATCAGGTAGGCGCGAGAGCCAGCCAGTGATCCTCCAAGCCGTCTACGGCGACCTCGCAGACTATTTCCACGACCCGCGGCGGCTCTTTCAGCGCGCCATTCTCACGCCCCGTCGAAACGATGTTGTCGATGCTGACAACGCGCGCGTGACCGCGGCCTTTTTTTCCCGGAGACGACGCGTCGGAGTTCTTTTCGGCCGACTAGGTTGGGTCGGAAGACGACGCCTCGCTCTCAAGAGTCGAGTTTTGAACTCCCTGACAACCAACGGCATGCTGACTTTGATCGCGAGCTTAAAGTCTTCGCAACCTCGACCCGTCGCTCGGCCACTGCAACGGTACCAGATACATGATCGATCGTGTCGTTGTCACCGAGGCTCCTCCAACCTGTATCGCTTAAGGCCCGCCTACGCCAAACGATCAACAAGAGCCAGAGCCAGACGTCCCGCGAGGTCGGCGTCCTCTTTCCCAAGCCCGTCTTCTGCCACGTCCAGCTCTACGTGGCTCTCTGTCGATCGGCATCCCCGAGGATATACTCATCTGGGTCGACGACTCCACCCTATCCCACACGTGCTGCGCAATACCGATAAGCCCCCTCACGGCGTCTACACGCGCACTGTAGGTGAACTTACTGGGACCAGGTGAACTTACTGGAACCAGGTGAACTTACTGGGGTTAGAGATTGGGATTAGGTGAACTTAGTGACCAGGTGAACTTACTGAGACCAAGTGAAAATTTACTGGGGCTTTTAGAATAAACTCAAAGCTTAGCGGCGTGTGCGGGTCAAAGCAGCTTAGATTGGCGGGGGTGAGAGCGACGAGATCAAAGGAGAGTGGGGTGAGTGGGTGTGGGTTTACGCCGAACTATAGAGATTGGGTTTACGCCGAATTTACTGGGGTTAGAGATTGGGACTAGGTGAACTTAACGGGGTGAAAATGCTGGGGTTAGAGATTGGGACTAGGTGAACTTACTGGCCTGCACTTGTGCTGATCCTATCCACATCGTAAAGCTACCCGAGTCCTTATCACCTGCTATCCAGACTGCAACGGATACGCAGAGAATCACACATGCTATGATTATAAGGACCGTCATTCCCGCTCTCCCAAAGCATCCAAATGCGGGGTATGTAAAGCTAGACGTTGCGCTTTTTCTACCCAAGCAAAACGACCATAACGATCCCGATCTGCACATCATCAGTATGACTCAATGGGGAGAAGATAAACTTGGTATACATCTTTATGGAGTTGAATTTAAAGGACTATCATCTATCCAGAGTAAAATTGATGATAATGTCAAGATTACTTTGTTTAGACTCAGTAACCTGTTACCAACTCTACCAATTTACTCGCTACGACAAGCAAAAGCGCGTAAAATGGAACTTCGCTCACTACAGTTCAGACTATGTGCTTTTAATGAACAACGCGAAATGCTCAAACAATATTCCACCCTCATGGAACGAGTAATTTACGTCCCATGGCTTAAAACCATCCTTGAGTCGGTGCATTCGCAGCTGCCTTACATACGCAAGCATTTCCCACCTCCTGTATGACGCAAGGTTACAACACGTTTGCTCCATACAGTAACTTCATCTACTAGCCCACGAATACCTACAGAAACTTTACTTTGCTCTGGGATGTCCACTCCTGCATTCTTGGCTTGCGCTTCTAATGACTTGCAAATCAACATCAACGTTAAAGTTCTTGTTGAGAGCGACGACAATATCACGCACATGCTACGAAGACGTTTTGGTAATTCCATCGAAGTTTTCCCATCCTTACCTAAGTTTTTGACATATCACCATCGAGCATCGGACGTTGAACGTGCACGATATTACACTGACATAGTGGAATTGACATCACCATGCACAAATCGCAACATAATCAATGGGAGATCCGTTTCCACCTTCGAGCGCGATATGGATGATTCCTTGTTCCCAAGTGCTCTAAGTGTACTTGAGCTTTTAAAGCCGCTTGTTCTCTTCATGGAAATGACTCCACCACACTCTGCATCGTATGAAGATCATATACGAGTTGCTAATCTCATCTTCTCAACGATGCACTATACGGTGGACATATGTGACCGATTTCCATGCTATTTATGTGGAGATTATCAAGCCAGAGAAAGATGGATCCTTGTCGCACGCAAATATAACACCGGCCCTCTTGATCTGCTTTCATGGCCTAATAAACGAGTCACTTCCTTTCTGGACATTGCAGACCACACTAATTCCATCAGTCGCAAGTTAATAGTCGACGAACCTTGGACGCAGGTCTTTCCTGACATACCATTTGTGTCCACACCTAAAACCTACAATATTTTCAGTCGTACAGGATCCGTGCGCTTAACTGTGACTGAGCTTGAAACCTTAACTATGCTGTTCCTTCGTCTGCACTCTAATAAAACAGTCGAACATCCCAGTCAAGATGAAATGGAGGGCATTTCTAACTTTCGCCTGGGATTCTTGACTAATTCAAGAAAACCACTTGCTTGCATGAGATCTCCTATTGAACTCAAAGCTTTTGTGCTCCTCTACAATATTATGGGACGATTATTCCCTAAATCCATCACACTACCTGTGTCCTTTCGTATTACAACTATCGAATCTAACCAACCGTCTCACAGGTTATTCTTAAATAAATCCTCTACTTCATCCATCATTTACATCACTGGCGGAAGACATACAGGTGGAGACATAACAGTTTCTAACTCTTCTTCTAAATACCAGGCACACATAAATGCTTTTGGCGAAACCTACGCCCTTTTAACACACGACGCCGGAACCGATAAGACTGCTTTTCTCGAACCAGTTACCGGTTTTCTTTGGCTTTGCAAAGCGTACCATAATAATAATGAAAATCAAGACACGCGTCGTCTAGTACAAGCACTGGTTTCCTATACCTCTCCTGTATTTCACGATTCTTTTGTCTTCTACCCTCAGGAAAATCGTCTTGAATTTATCGACAAAATATTTGCTTTAAGTGACATGCATTTGTCCCAAAGCAGATATTTGGGCTTTATAACATCAAGCGATAGGAAGATGGGTGCCAAAGTTCACTCTATATACACTCCCACTCCTACCATTCGTGGATTTGCTAATATGCTGGTGTACGATCCACGACTCGATCGCATTCGACACTACTCAACTCGCGAATTGGCACGCGCCAATAACTTCACAGCGTACCAAATCAATTTTCTTTTGTCTTTGTCCCCTGACCTATGCTGTGATATCATCGCAAATGCTATTCCAGCTGGAACATATCATGCAATTTATAAACATTTGTGTCAGCTTGTCTATGACTTGCGTATATTAACACTATCACCATCGTTTGACCCTGATCACGCTCCTCTAACCAAAAACTATAGGTCAACCTTCTTCACAAATATATTCCCAACAGATACATCCTTAACATTACACCAGAGTTCCATTACTATGTTCTACATCTCCAATAAAAAACTCTTATGTTGTGATACTATCACTTCTAACCACGAACTTCCTTCTTTTCATATTGATTCAGTAGCTCATGCTTTCCTCTCTAACATCTCATCCGCAGATATATCATCTCCTACTAAAGAAAAACAAATACCCCTTATAACGCCAAGACAGCTCCATGAGAAGCATGCGCCCTTCGATAAGAAAGTCCATGCCAGGGGCACCCTCGCATTTCGAGATGCGCAACAACGAGCTACCAATTTTCACAACATTCACCATTCCAGTGATTCTCAAGCCATAAAAGCTGTTCAGGTTATTGCCAGTCCTGGACACCACCCATCTGACGTACCCTACCGTAAGTTCTGTGTGGATTGTACGATTCATAAAAAACGCTTTCCTCATCCACACCACCTTATCAAGCAACCATCATTCGAAAAAATTTTTCAACCTGGTGAAGCCTGGGCATGTGACGGTGGTTACGTATCTGTGCTCTCGGAATGGGGATCCTTTCGACATATCATTGTTTTCAAGTGTCTCATTTCTAAATTTCTGTTAGTGTACTTTTGTCGTAGCACTAACTCCAGCGAATTTTGTAACGCCCTTGAGTTTGTCCGCAATTTTTGCTCTACTTATGTTCATGTACAACTAAAACAAATCTATTGTGATTCCTTTAAACCCTATTTATCTCAGCATGTTACAACCCCCTTCCGTGTGGAACATGGTATTAATATGTCCGCGTTCCCCCCTTACTTACATGTCTTTAATCATGAAGTCGAAGCCGCTGTTGGTCACATAGCCACTGCCGCGTCTACACGACTCAGGCATATGCTTAATGTATCCTATAAAGGTCACCCCCTAACAGATCCGGCACCACACTACCCGTGGGCTGTTATACATGCTATCCAATCATATAATCTCCTCCCTAACGTTTCCCTCGAACGTATTTACAATAAAGTCCTAAGCCCCCAACAAGTTTTGTTAGACCAATGTAATGTTCCCCAACAAGACCACCTCAAACCTTTTGGTTCTGTTTGTTATTTGCATTTGGAACCTAACGAATTTCATAAATATGAACCCCGATGTCGTCCCTACATCTACTTATGCGGTGCTAACGTTATAAACCCTTTAATAACACCCCATGTTAATCATTTAGCCGATGTTGTCCCTAATCCTGAAAACGGCCAAGTCCGTGTTTCCTCTAAACTGACTTTTCCCATCTTATTTCTAAATCTCCTCCTGATTATGAACAGCATCCACCTCCCGCACCTTCACCCGACATTCCCTTCTCTGTTCACAGCACCCCCAATGATGCGGCGCAGAGGGGGAATGCTATGCCTACCGACACTGACCATGAGAGGGGGGCTCCTTCTTCTCATCTCCATGCTCCCTCTCCCGCTCCCGCATTTGCTCCAGCTGCTCCTGCACCCGCTACTTCCACCACCAAACCTACATCTGAAGTGTCTCCCGACACTCTGCCACTTTTACCATCTTATCGGTCTCTCTATTCCCAGGATGTCCTCCGTCTCACCCGTGGTCCTCATCACCCTCAGCCTCGTCGCAAAACCAATCTCAAGGATGTTCTTACTCGTATTGCTTCGCCCACTGTTGCCGCTTATAAACAAGCCGGTGGTACGCTTGCCGACTTCAAGTATGACCTCTCCAAGCAGTACATAACGTTCTGCGACCCCACCCTCCACTCCCTTCATATCGCTCATGGCATTCACTGGACGGCTATACCTCCAGAGGGGGAATTTACACCATCCCTTCATCACCATGTGCACCAAGCGATTTCACAGTCCTCTTCAGTTATGTGTCATAGGAGCCATAGCCACCCATCGCCTGATGCTCCCCATGTTCACCTCTGCGACTTCCCGTCTACCATGTCGACGTCCCTAGCGCCTTTGTTCAAGCTCCCATCGATTCTCATGTCTATGTCAAACTGCCACAAGGCATTTATCTTCTCGATCCCGAAGATACTAAATACCAAGGCCGTCGTCTCCCAAAGCTACTTAAATCTCTGTATGGATTGCGTCAGAGCCCTGCCCTTTGGAATCAAACCACAAACGGCTTCTTTGATTCATTAGGCTACACACGATTTCGAACAGACACATGCATTTAGGCTAAAGTCCAAGCTGACGCTACATTTCTAATTTGCACGCTCTCAGTAGACGACGTCGTCATTACTTGTACTTCGAAAACTCTACGTCGTGAGTTCCAGCAAGCCCTGAAAAAGGAATACTCAGTCGACACCTTCGAGGAAGTCCATACTCGCCTAGGCATGCGCATAACGCGCACAACTGATGGTTCTATATCACTGGACTGTCAGGCTAAACTTGACGCATTGTTCGAAGAGTACCCCATTTTAATGCAGTTACGTCCCACTTCCACACCGATGTCACCATCAACCACGTATAAAACTGGAGAGCCATCTTCTGATATGGACAAGTTTATTCTTCATACCTTCTCCACCTTACTCGGCAAACTTACTTTTGTGATTTATCCCAAAGCCTTAGTCGTTGCTCTCGAGGAATGCATAATCCAGCATTTCTGCATGTTCAAGTACCAACAGGAACGCTCCGCTACTTGCGCAAGCCCGAAAATCGTAATCTTCGCCTCTGGTACTACTCTGGTTCTTCCGCTCTAATGGACCATCTTCGACTTCTTATCGGTAATCGTACTGACATGGCCACCATGTTGGACTACACTAAAGAACAAGTTAATTCAGGTAATTTTGATCCACTTGTCGCATTCGTTGATGCCGATAATGCACCCTCTTATGAACAAGACCGCAAATCTACAACCGGTTACGCTTTCTTTTTGTTTGGTTCTCTCATCACTTGGAAGTCCAAGCTGCAACCTATCACAGCTACTTCTACGCATGAGAGTGAACTTATCGCCCTTAATATGTGCGCCGATGATGTGGTCTGGTTACGCAAATTGCTAACGGAAATGACATTCGTTATAAATCCTCACTTCTATCTCCGCCAACCTTCAGGGAAAGGCCTGTTACTAGATTATGATGCACACGACAATCCCCTCCCATCGGACATGTCGTTCATACGTAACAGTCCTATACTTGGAGATTCGGCCTCTGCTATTCATCTATCAAATAACCCCCGACAGCGCGACTAAGGCTAAAGCTATCAGCACACGCTGGTTCCGTATACGCGACTACGTACAGTTAAAACGAATACGTCTACATCATGTTCCCGGTACCCATAATATCGCCGATGGATTTACCAAACCCTTTGGAGCTCCACTCTTCAGCAGATTTCGCACGTTACTCGGCTTACAACAACCCATAGCTCAACAAGATGGTTAATCATCACCCATAGCTCAACAAGATGGTTAATCATTACCCTCCATTATGTCCGAAATGACTTTAAACTAACCCTGCTATGTAAAGGAATACTGGCTCGCTAAAATGTGAAATGCTACAAAAGATGTGATGTGGAGATTCCTCTCATGATGAATCCCCCTAAAAACAAAGATGCTGCGAGCCGACGCCACTCTACTCTGAACCGTGGTCGCGGTGGTGCACTGTCACTATCACCACCTTTTAATGCTCTAACTCCAAGCGCTGCACCGACTAGTTCCCCTAATCGGAAACATCAAACCTATTTGTCGGTGGCGCAAGGACATCAATCTACGCCCGTGACGCCCAAGGCGCCCAAGGCAACTGCCCAACAACAGTCTAAATCGCAAGCAGCAAAGTCTGAGTATTTCCTGCTCAAACACTGTAAGTTTGACGTATTAGCGATGATGTCCGGGAACGTTACTGCTCTTGGTTCATCGCCACCCAATTTTCTCATTCCGCAACATAAGGATCCCCAGTGCTGGCTTAAGTCTTTGCAGCAGCTGCTTACGGAAGCACAACAGACAGAGTTTGTAGATAATGTACAATATCTTAGTTCATTGCTGTGCGTCAAAGCAAAGCGTATTCGAAACGCCCCCCGCTATATCTCCTAATGAGGGGATACGTTTTCATCGCTTCCCACCCATTAAAGGGGTTGTCAAAGTACATGTGACGTGTACAAAGTGCTACAATAAAACTGATATGCCGGGCACACCAGTCGTGCTCATCATCTGTAATGAAGATGAACTTAAAACTGACAGGATTCGCCAAATTATTGAGGATCATCTCGCGTCTGAGCAACACGCATCGCACTGCTTTGACGTACCACGCCCTTTCTTTTTGTTGATTTGTGTGCTGTGCGATCGGTCACACCATGGGATAGCTTTAATTCGCAACAGTCAGCAACCATTCCAACTCTCTTGTTTTAATGATCCGGCTGCCCACACTAGAGCTATAATCCTCCGCCTTGGAAAGTCAATTGCTATTAACAAGCAGCTCAAAGAGGCAATCATGCAGACTGCGACATCCCTTAAAGTTGATGCCTCTAAAATCATTGTTAACCTTGACGATAGCGCCATGCTTTTACTTCAGCTGCCCTTTATTTCGAGTGTAAATCTTGAGATTCTTGTAGCAGCTTGGTCTTTGTTACAGTCTGTTGAAGATAAAGTATGTGTAGTGACCAACCCGGATGAGCTACTTAATGTGCTTGTCGAACGCTTCGTTAATGATGTTTCCCACCAATTTGACGCAATCTCTTCCGAGACGTTACCGCCAATGCTTAATTATTTTCGTCAACTATCACTTGACCAGCAAACTGCCTTTAAAAATGTGCTAATCCAGGTTGGCTACCCTTCGGACATAATTGATGTCTTTTCAGATGATACTTCTTCTGAAGATGTTTCACCAGCGCCGATCGACAATCCACCCGCTGAACCCACGCCAGATAAAGCTAACGACAATATGGCTGAATCTTTACACCAATTAAAAGAAGAGGTTCGGTCTTTATCCTTACGTCTCACTAATACCGAACAGCAATTGATGGCGCGAGATCAACAACTATCGCTTGCACTAACATCTCTCACACAGATGCAAGAGACTTACGAAAATTTAAACACTCAAGTGATCGAGAACATCAAGCATGTGTCTCTGTTAGACAACATCTTGTCAAGTCTTCAGATGCATCAGGACACCATAATCCCGCCCTCTGCTGTATTTGTCCATATCATTTCTCGGTCGCTTATCTCATCTATTGGACAGCTCCCTCCAGATACGTATAATGAGGCACAGCAAGTTCAAATCGACGCAGCAGCTCATCACCTCCACACAGCTATGTCTGATGCACATGATCGTGTTATTCCTGCATTGGATCTACACGCTCTTACACCCGATGCTGATGCTGTGCCGGTATTATCCGCACAAAGATATATTCAACACGATTACGAGCCACAATGGGTATGCGATGACCTGTATGAAGATTCTGGAGAAATTCACGGTCACTGGAACAATCAGTGAAGGCACGATAACCATGGGCTTTGCTATATATATATATATAGCTATGCTGATAATGATCCTAGGCGCATTTGGAACAAAAAGAGCTTGAGAAAGTTCATGAAACAACATCTCAGTGCTTGGACGAATAGAGGCAAAGTTGGGCCTGACTGACCAGCGCGCTGGCAAGAGAAGTTTCAGGGTGCCAGTAATTGAAGACTTAGATGGACCTCCCAAACTGAAAAGCGGCGTAGATATCATTACGTAAATCATGGAGCATAGATTGAGCGGGAAGTAACTAACTAACTTCAGACCTCTCCCGAGCATGGGAGCCAGGCCGGACCGACAGGAACCAGTCCAGAATCACGGGTCTGTAGACGAGGGGCGACGAAAGGTGGGTCGGCAGAGAGTGATCATCAGGCTTGTCGCCATGCGACGCGGACAGCGATGTGACTGACAACCAACTCGTCGATAACCTTCCGTCTGCGCCCCCCGACCATACCCCGTCCCACTGCGAACGTTCCGGCTGCCAACCGGCCCGCCCGGGAGGCGAACAGATGCCAACCTACGCCGGGAGTGCGGATGCCCTCGCAAGGCTCAGGATTCATGAGGCACTGTCCTCCATCGCAACCATGCGGTCGGCGATCAGGGCGGGAACAACAGTCACAAAACTGCAGCCATCCAGAAGAACAGCCTGCATGTTGGCTTCACGGAAAACACGTTGCTCCGATGGGGGAAAATCCGACTGTGGCAACGTCAACGTCACATACAAGGGGCGTGGGTTGAGCATTAAATCAAAAGAAGGGTTAGCAGCCCCGATTGCAGGAAAAGGTCGTTGATTTTGCTGTTGAGGCCGTTGAGGGTAAGTATAAAATTGTTGAGCCGTTGGCAAATAATAGGTTGAGCCGTTGGAATCCCAGTCGTGTTGGGAGCGTTGTCCCATTGACTCTGAACACTAGGCACCATCATGAACAGCGTTGGGAATTCACTTCAGCAAGTGAACGTGAACCACTTCACCAGCCACGCAATATTGGTGAAGTGATTTGAAGTGAACACGTCACCCTACGTGGCCATCGTGAACCTTTGTGAAGCGAACGCCACTTTTTTTTTTTTTTTTTTTAACGCCAGCGCCGGTCCCTGCCGCGCCCCGTCAGTTCCGTGCCCCCCGCGCGCTATTGCCTAGGTCTGGTGCTCTTAGATTCATTCGCGTTTCGGGACGAAGGAGGAGTTACCGTGGATGGGGTTCAGGGTTTCTTACTTTAGGCGATGTGAACGACCGACCTCGGTATCTTCGTCTGGTTCTTCCTCATCAACCTCCATCTCCAAAGAATCTTCGGGGATGGTGATCTCGGCGTTTTTGAAAAACTCGGTCTCGTGGCCGAGGTCCCTGTACTTAATCCGGGCCGCCGCAATTAAATTCTTGTTCATGCGCAGTAGGGCAACTTTGTCCGTCTCGTCCGCGCCGAGCAACGTGTTTCCCTCGGTCAGGACAAGATTTCCAATGCTCAGGCAGCGCTCGCAGTAGCTCTGCGCGCCATGTGTACCAATTGAACCCTTAGAGGCTCTCGCCATGTCCGGAAGGTACCCATACTGCTCCTTGGTGAGCGGTCGATACAGCTTTCCAACGTCGAGCACAGCCAGATCTGTGAAGCCGACTTCATCCTTCTTCTCAAGTTGAGGATAATGCACTTTCCAGTTGGGCGATCTCGAGAGCCTGATCCATTGAGTGAAGACCTGTTCAAACACCACATTGAAATCGGGCATCTGGTTCTCAGGCATAGCAAAAGAAGGCACGTCGCCACTAATGTCGTCCCAAGCCGGGTGCGTCGAGTGCCGCCAAGAGACTGCGGGCAGGCGCAGGCTCGGAGGGCGGCGCAGACTCGGAGGAAGTCTTTACCTTTTCGTGGTGGAATGCAGTCCGTGCGTAAATCACATGTTCTTCCTTGAGCAACTTCCTGGCCTGAGCTCTCTGATTGGACGACAGGTGCCGACAGTTGATAGTCCGAAAGTCAAGAAGGAAGGCAATCAGCTCGCGATCGTTGAATTCGTAGTCGAAGTGACGCACGCAGTTTCATTATTCCCGCAAAACCGGCGCTCACATTCGAGTATAGCCCGTTGAAGACAGATTTTCCCGGTCTCGCTGAGGTCGTCAACATCGACAGTCTTGCGTAGCATGGATTTCGCAGTTATATTCGGGAGATCAATGACTTCTAGCGTCCCAGCTCGCAGAGAGTCGATCATGCTGTGCTTGATCAATGCGGCGTACGCCCCCAGGTATAAGTGTTCATGTTGCACGAAAACAACGGCCTCGTCCGTTAAATCGCCTCGAATTCAGCCAACGCCACCCATTGCTCCTCACTGATTGTCCAGGGGAGTCCAATGTTGGTAGCCGTGTACAGTTTGAGCACGTGGTGCATACGCAGCAAGGAACGAATAAGTTGGTATCGCGCCCGGAACCTCGTCTTATTGGGGTCGAGCTTGAGCTTGAGCTTCGGCGATTTCCCCGGCTGTAATGGCAAAAGCGCATGCTGATCCTTCAAACGTGTGCCGTAAGAAAAGAACTTGGCTCCATCGTGGGCACTGTTCAGCAGCTCCTGGCCAGCTGGGAATGGATTGATCACCTGCTTGCCTCTGGATCGTGTCAAGTCGCCACATGCCGCTGCCGAGATTTTTGAGATATCATGCATGTCACACGCTTCGACCTCAACAAAAATGTCTTCAGCGACGCCAATTGCAGCCCGGTCTTGAACGATGGTTGCGGCTGCCAAATCGATATCGATTCTCGCACGCTCCGCGACCACAGAACGGACCAGAGAAGCCGTGCCGGAGTCGGTTCCGTCGTCAGCTGGAACAAGGCCCACGCACACCGTCTCAACGCCACTCCAATCGGACAAGATGAAGGATAGGCCAATGGCCTGTCGCTTGAACTTATCCTTGTGTGTCCCGCCGTCATGCAGCACCTGGGCGAATGGATTGCCGAAAGCCGCTTCATAACACTCCGTAACGACGTGCTTCAAGATTCGAACAACAAAACAACGATATTCAGCGTCCACCCATTCAGAGAGCGCCTTTCGAGTCATGAACGGGCACTTGCCCTTTCCGCCACCGCCGCGGTAGTACTACGCCTCGATTAGGTTGCGATGATCTTCGTCGTCAAACGTGCGCTTGGAAATCCGCTGCGACGTGTACCCGTAGTGCCGAGCCGAGAACGCCATCAGGGAAGAGTGCTTTGCTTGGCTGGGCATGGCCATGAAGTATCTCGTAATATCCGACTTGCCCTTCGAAGCTGCCACAACGCCCACGGCCGTCATAACGCCCTCCTTTTCTTGGTCTGTCTTCTGTTTCTTGGTGAGCTGTTGACGTCCCAGCTCGTCCTCCGGATGCGCAGCCTTGAAGTGGGTCCCAAGAAGGCTTGGTCGTCTGCCATGTGCCCTTTTCTTGAAGTCTCTCGTCCCCTTCAGGCGCGCCCAGCACCGGATACACACATGCGTCGTCGCCTTCCCACTGGTCAACGCGGTCAGGATGATTTTCCTTCAGTCGACGCACGCAGTCCCAAACCTTGGAAAAACCTGGTTGATCGTCCACTTTTGTTGCCGGGTGTGTTCCACGTCACAACATCGACGTCGCAATCGGCTCGTTCTTGTGAACTCCCCCCTTCTGTTCCGCGATTAAATTCCTCCTCATCATCAACATTATCCTCCACCTCCAGGTAGCGCGGTTCGACTTCGCTCATCAGACTTGGCCGTCTGCCAAAGTGAATGAACGTGAAGTGAACATTGGACTTCGGACAAAAATTTCGGTGAAGTGAAGTGGAGTGAAGTGAACCAAATTCAGTGAACCTAGTGAAGTGAGCCCAGTGAATTCCCAACGCTGATCATGAACGAAGGATTCGGTTGCTGCTGAACAGGATGAGCAGCGGGAACAGCAACGAAGGGCGCATATGGTGGCATACCGAACGGCGATGGCCCATACACATGATGAGTTTGATGGTCACAACGAGAGTGTTGGCGTTGGGTACGGAACGGGCAATACAATGCGTGGTGGCCCAAGTTGTGACAGTCGTCACATTCGACGGAATCGAATCGCTTGTCACGCGGGTTTAACCGAATCAGTAACTGCTGTTGATCATGGTGACGATCGATGTGGCGCGAACGGCCATCACGTCCACCACGTCCACGACCACGGCCACGTCCACGTCCACGCGAAAACGGACGTTCTCTCCCTCGCCAGCCACCTCGGTCTGGAGAATCACGAGATCCAGGACGGCCACGTCCGCGTCCACGATAGTGGGAACGGCCGCGAGCACTATAATTGGTGACCGGAGGTGAGGCATTAGAGAATGGAAACATCGTCGTATTGTTGGTGGTCGTATTCGGATGGTGAAGCAAATAGTTGCTCGCTTGGGTGTCTAAGTAATTCCGGAGCGAACGTAAATCCGAACAAGAAGCTTCAGCAGCTTGGACTACGTATGCAAAGCTTGCATGGGAAAGTTTGCTAAGTATATACCCCCGAATTTCTTCGTCATGGAAAGGCACATCGGAATGCGAAGCATAATCACGTAGAAGAACAACATAATGATCAACTTCGGTGAGGAACGTATCGAGCTCCTCAAAACCATTGGGAGCATGGGGCTGATACATCGCGTTTTTGATAGCAAGCACGCGTTGAGCTCCAAAGCCTTCGAATGAGCCTTCCAGATGTTCCCATAGTGTGTGAGGGCCAGTCACAAAAAGTGGTGACCACGATGATGAAGCTGAATCAATGACACTTCATTTAATTCAACGATCAGTTTGTCGCCGCAAGTAAGTTAAATTGCAAACCGACACGTAAGCAGTCACGTACGACACGTTCGTGGAGGGCGGAAAAACGATCCGATGCCCGTAGCTCTCGCGAACACTCAAGACACGTTCGGTGCGAAACGAACAGCCTGCTTCCATGCTGATGGTAGATTGATTGAGCAGTTTTACTTGTGGGATAAGTAATGTCATGTTCCGGTACAAGCCAAAGGTACCGGACACACATTCGGAGGTACCGGAACCAATCTACCAACAATTATATCTAATACAAGTGCAGGCCAGTAAGTTCACCTAGTCCCAATCTCTAACCCCAGTAAGTTCACCTGGTCCCAGTATGTTCACCTGGTCAGTAAGTTCACCTAGTCCCAATCTCTAACCCCAGTAAGTTCGGTGTAAACCCACTCGTGCTCACACCCACTCACCCCACTCTCCTTCGAGCTCGTCGCTCTCACCTCCGCCAACCTAAGCCGCTTTTATCCGTACACGCCGCTAGCCTTTGCGTTCACTCTAAAAACCCCAGTAAGTTCACCTGGTCCCAGTAAGTTCACCTAGTCCCAATCTACAACCCCAGTAAGTTCACCTGGTCCCAGTAAGTTCACCTACAGTGCGCGTCTAGACGCCGGGAGGGGGCTTATCAGTATTGCGCAGCACGTGTGGGGTAGGGTGGAGTCGTCGACTCAGAAGAGCATATCCTCGGGGTTGCCGATCGACAGAGAGCCACGTAGAGCTGGACGTGACAGAAGACGGGCTTGGGCAAGAGGACGCCGACCTCGCGGGGCGTCTGGCCCTGGCTCTTGTTGATCGTTTGGCGTAGGCGGGCCTTAAGGGATACAGGTTGGAGGAGCCTCGGTGACAACGACACGATCGATCATGTATCTGGTACCGTTGCAGTGGCCGTGCGACGGGTCGAGGTTGCGAAGACTTTAAGCTCGCGATCAAAGTCAGCATGCCGTTGGTTGTCAGTGAGTTCAAAACTCGACTCTTGAGAGCGAGGCGTCGTCTTCCGACCCAGCCTAGTCCGCCGAAAAGAACTCCGACGCCTCGTCTCCGGGAAAAAAGGGCCGCGGTCATGCGCGCGTTGTCAGCATCGACAACATCGTTTCGACGGGGCGTGAGAATGGCGCGCTGAAAGAGCCGCCGCGGGTCGTGGAAACAGTCTGCGAGGTCGCCGTAGACGGCTTGGAGGATCAATGCCTGCCTGGCTCGCGGGCCTACCTGATCCTTACCCTAAATCGAGGGACAGACAAACACACACCCCCCTCTTAGTAGTCGACATTTAAAGACAGACAAACAGACTCTCCTCACACACACCCCCCCTCTTAGCAGTCGACATTTAAAGACAGACAAACATCTGTCGATTAGTAGTTAGGATTACGAATATCGTTCGGATTGGTTCGCACGACAGTCTACGATGCCCTGCATTATAATTCCCAACCACGAAGAGTATTATCGCTTGTTACATCGCGCGCGCCTGAACCAAGCCGGAAAATAGTTGATAGGCACCGTTTCAATAACGGCTCTCCCGAGCACCGTAGACGGCTTCCAACACTCTAGGAGCCCGCGCGGGTGCACGGTAGGTGTGTTCCGTGCGTAGAGTGGTTTCCGACGTACTTTGCCCGTGCGGAGCCAGCGCGGTTCGGGCATAGAGGCACGTGGCCGGATTTATCCATTCTCTCTTACTCAGAGCGCGTATGGTCTTATATACTAATGAATCCGCGAGCTTGTTGTTTTCTATCCCCAAGCTGACTTTGCGGTGCGAAATCGCTCACGCTAGCCTCCAATAACTTCCCACTTTCCCGCTTGACACCGGGCCGCAGGGGCAGGCGTTCCTCCGCGCTCCTGGGCGACGCGAAGGGCGGCGCGGTCGTTTGACATAGGGTTCGGCCTACCGCACCCAAGAGGAACGAGAAAGCAGGACGCAGAGTAAAAGACAAAGCTGGAAGTGCGCGCACAAAGCAAGAGGACCCAACAAGGGAGCAGTGTATTCAGCAGGATGGGGCGGCAGCTCAAGAAAGATTTGCCCGGTGCCCGATGGCTACTGAAGCAGGCTCATCATTTGTACTCGACGTTTCCGCTGCGCGGGACCTCACGGTCCAGGGTGGCACAGACAGATCTGAAAGAGGAAAGTCGAGTGGCTAGGTGGTGCGCGAAGGCTTGACGCATCGGGCCAGGAGAAATCCAAGGACGAGGCCTAGCAGGAGAGCCGGTATGAAGGTCGCGTGATGTTGAGGGGGATGTTGGGGTTGCTTGTCTTCCTTGAGAACGTAGTACTTGGCGGGATTGACCGGTAAGTAGTATCCGACCTTCTTGAGCCAGCTGTCGGGGTAGAAGACTCGGCGGACGTCGGGGACGGTGTAGGACGCGGCCAAGACGTAACCGTCTCGGTACTTTGCCACGAGTTTATCGAAGAGCGAGCGCCACGCGTCGAGGACGTAGGGCCCAACGTAAGCGTGCCACTCGTCTTTGTCCAATTCGCCATGCCAGTAAGGTTCGACTCGAGCGTAGAGCTCAGCTTCGATTTGTTGCGCTTGCTTGACGTCCTCCGACGCGAGCTTGAAAATATTCGCTCGCATCCAATTCGCCACTTTTGTCACGGCCCACCACATCGAGTCGTTTGATACCTGAAACAACGAGCCGCGGCCCAAAGGCGTCGGCACCGCGGCGACAACAACGGGCGTGTAGAGCGACGCGTGCGGCGCGCCGGGCGCGAACCAGCTGATCGTCTTATTCCCGGAGCTCTGACTTGCCACCGAATACGAGGTTCGAAACATAGAAATTGCTCGTTCAAACCTTCCCGAGTTTAGCTCGTCGTGCGAGGGTAGTTCGGGTCGAATTTCGTCTTCAGTAGTTGGTCCTGCTCGCGCGGCGCCGTCGAAGCGAGTTGGATCTCCCCACGGTCCAGCCGCTAGGCCTTTTGTCAAATCAAACGGCGTGCCTTCGTAGTGGTCTCTCTGAATATTCAGGATATCCAGAAGCGAGAGTTGTCTTTCGGCGCGAACACTGAAAGGTAATTCGGAACCGAGATAATCCGCCTTTCGGTGTCGGAGGTGTCGCTCGATTGCCTTTGGAGCCGTGAGTGACATGACGCGCCATACGCGGTGGACGCTGTAGGGAAAGAGTGTGTTGGGTCGCGGACCAAAAGTTTTCGCGAAATCGAGGAGACCATTTCGGTACGCGGTTATTCCGTTTCTCTCGGCGATGGCGACAGCGTTCGACGACAGATTTCCTTGCTCTCTGATCACAAACGAGTTGGCACAAACACCCACGTGATCGTCAGGGATCTGTTGCGCTGCCCAAATCGCGGACAGGCCCGTATCATCCGGAAGAATGTGAAACATCCACGTCTCCTTTCCGTCGGCGATCGTCAACGCCTCGCCGGCCTCGGGAGGTGTGGCCTCGGCGCCGTAATACCCGTACTCCTCTGCGATTTCGCCAATTGTAGAGATTGCGCAGCGTGCGGTGGCGCATTTCCGCATCACGAGCTTTGAAAGTGCAGCGACGTCGAAGAGTGGTCCTTCGCACGTCGGACATTCGCGCACGGGCCGACCTACGAAGTGCGCTTCGCACGTTGACTCGCCCATCGTCAACCCATGATTGTTTGCAATCCCGTAGAGACTTTCGAGGCTCTCGAAATCGCCGCCCACGTCGAGCTCTCCCGCTATCCACTCAGATTGCCACTCGTCCGACGTCCACGCCTTTTTTTGCTCTTTCGCGACAGCCGAATTTCCAGGAGGCCAGATGTCGACGTCGAGCGACGAGTACTCGAGATTGTCCGGGCTCCACACGGCCGCGCGCTCGCTCACTTCCAATGGATAGTGCGGTTTGTACTTGCGAATAAGATTGTCTTGACGCGCGACGTGGGCGAGACGGAAATCGCAGTTGTAACAGTCAGCAGTATGAGTGACGACCGTCCTCCCATCGCGCATCGCCCGATGCCCGATCGCGATCGTCGTGCACGCGCTGACCATCATCGGCAACATCATGGCAATCGTCACCGGAAACAACATGTTCAACCAGGATTGAATGACTAGGAACAAGGCGTTAACACACATGTACCCAGGTACTAAATGTAGACGAGTGGCTCTCCTTAAACCAAAGATTCCGAACATTCGCTGTATTCTCACACTTGAGGTAGGTGGGGAGTGGGGAACTTTTTTGAGTGGTGGCTGCCCTACCCCACCCCACAGAAGTGATCATAGTCTCCTCTAGGAGATGGCGCACCTCTCGTCCAGCCTGCGGACGCTCGCGCGAGGTAGTTGATATCCGTCGCCGAGTCGCGGAGTGTTCACTCGCCCTATCCGCGGCGGTGCTGCTGCGCAGGATCGATTCGCACGCGTGCACCGAGCCTACTGGCAACGCCAGCACGCCTCGGGATGCTTGATCAATACATGGATTGGACGCAGGAGTCGCTGCTCCTCGTGCGACGACGCCGCTCGAGACAGACAAGGGCAGCGCGTGCGGTAGGGGCCTATGCCGAAGTCTCGCTGAGCACAATTCGCTGCGGGTATTTATTTAACGCAGCATACCCAGCTAAATTGGGCGCGCCCATTTTGTTTGTTGGACCACACGCGACGCCGACCCAAAGCGGACGAGTTCCACTACGCGCGACGTTTTGATCTTGTGGCCAATGCATGTAGAAATCGGGAGCCGAATTGGCCGTCTCGACGCTCGGGCAAGACGCCGGGACTCCAAAAGGTCCAACCTTGAATACGGTCAAGGGCCGGACCAGCATGATGGCGTTTTGGCACACTCGCCGCTCGAGTGGCTCGCAGCGCACATTTCAAGTTCCCAGGGCGGCCGGTTCAGTAATCTCATATGTCACGCTCAATCACGCCCCTAAGGACCATAACGAAGTCCTAAAAAGCCGCCATTCTCTCTTGAATGAATGCGGGCTGGTGTTTGGGAACATGGAGGCCACTTTGATGCGGGCCGACATCATCTCATATTCGCCTAATCTAAGAGCACCACCGCCCGCCAGCTGCAGAAGGGTGGCTCTCTGACGTGCCGTGGTTTCCGTCGGTGGGGCTGACCCGTGACATCATCCTCGGTGATTCGCGCTCGCAGCGGCCCAGTCAGAAGCTCGGAAGACGACGAAGAGTATAGTATATGCCGCTGATCGTTCAAAAAGAGGGCTCGGGCAGCCCGTTTGTGACCAGGAGAGTGCCCTGCAGCTGAGGGAAGGCGCCGCTCCTGCATGTATACCGAGTGTCGCAAGCTTGGTCGCATTCTTAGAAACCATGCTTCTCGTAGAGTCCCGACGACGATATTGATGTGCCACGACGTCACGGATCGCCATAAAAATATCCTCGTTGTCACTGACGGGGCTGCGAGGGCGACCTCTCCAATTCGCAGTGCAGCCGGGAGGGGTCTCGCATGTTCGCGTCAAGCCTGTTCCTCGTCGCGTCCACCACCAAGCTAGGGACGTTTGCTGGCTTCGATACTCGAACGGAGCGTCTCTACTTAGTTCGAGGTGGGTGTGTGCCCGCGAGCGAACTGACTCTCGAGAGGGTGGTGCTCATGGTCGAGCCAAAACTGTCGTCCGAGATGCGAAGCCAGGGCGAGGCTCAGCATCGTCGTTTCTTTTGCTTCGTCTTCTTCTTTTTCTTCTTCCTTTTCTTCTTCTCCTCCTCCTCTTTGCCAGGGGACTCGTCGCGGGCGAGGCTCTTGAGGAGGAGCTTTTGTCTTTCCTTGGAGCTGAGTGAGGCGAGAAATGCACCGTCGTGGTCCTCCTCCTCCTCCTCGTCGTCCTCCTCGACGAGGCTATAGCCCTCGTTGTGCTTGCCGTGCGCGGGCGCGCAGCCCGGAGCGGCGGCGTGGAGATTTGCCTTAAGGACGAGGCGTTCCTCGGCCTCGTGCGCCGCGGCGAGGTCGCGCGTCGGGACCGGACGTCGGCGTTTCTCTGGTCGTTCGGGCTCCTCGTCGTCGTTTCGGTTGTCGAGTCCCGGTGGCGGCGGCGGGGCGTATATGAAGCCAAGCGAGTCCTGCGGCTCGAGGACGCAATCGCGCCGCAGCTCGTCGAGCGATCTTTCCTGGGCCGAGACGCGCTCCTTCTCGCGGTCCTCGGCGAGGCGGACGGCCTTGCGCGTCTTTTCGCGGAGGCGCTTGTGCATACCACCGCCCTAGCCCTAGTAGTCGTGATGATCAAAAGTGACCTCGCGGCGTTGTGGGAGCTGCGCGAGAAGTACTTTGGCGAGGACAAGGAGAAGGAGATCGAGGCGAGGATCGCGCGTCTCCTCGAGGCGGCCTCGGCGCTGGCACCGCAGGAACGCGCGCTCGCCGCGCTGGTACGGGGTCGCGCGCTCGACGCCCGGTCCGAGTACTGCGCCGAGGCCGAGGCGGAGCTATCTCGCGCGGTGAAGCTGAGTCCGTCGAGCGTGGATGCCTGGTACGGTCTGGGGCACGTGTTCTGGAAGAAGCGGGACCTGCGGTCGGCGAAGGAGTGCTTCGCAAGCGCGAACGCGCGCCGCGCGAACGGTCCGTCGTCGCGCGCGTTATCGATGCTCGCCCGGCCGCGGGACTACGACGAGTCCGTCGCGCTCGCGCGTTCCGCGATCGAGCTCGACCTCGACGACCCCGAGTCGTGGTACGTGCTGGGAAACGCGTGCCTCTCCAGGTACTTTGCCGGCGCCGAAGGTCGAAATCCGAGCGACCTCGAGGACGCGCGCCGCGCCTACGGGCTCGCCGAAGCGAGGTTGCGCGATCCGCAGGTTGAGACCAACCTCGAGTTCGGCCACCCCGATCTCTACTTTAACCGCGGGCACCTGCGCCGCTACGTCGAGGACTACGCGGGCGCCTGCGACGATTTTCTGAAGAGCGCCCTCCTCGATCCGTCTCTCGGCGGCCGGGAGACGGCCGATGATGTCCAGCGCTGGGCCAAGCGCGTGCACGACCTCGTCGTCAGGAAGCGCGGCGGCCTCAAGCCCAAGCGCCGCGCCGAGCTCGCGGCAAAAATCAAAGACCGATCAACGCCCTTCAACGTCCTGGCCAAGGGCGATCGCTCGCGTTGTCTACACGCCTCGAACAACCGGGGCGCCCGGCTCCACCTCGTCATCGCCCTCGAGATCCGCCGCGCCTCGCTCCCGCCGGATATCTTTCTCGCGCTCGCTCCCGCGACCGACGCCGACGACGGCTTGACTTGTGTCGCGCTCGCCGTCTACGACGCCGACGCGGCCGGCCTCGCGCCCGGCGTCGCCTGCGTCGTCCTCGACCCGACCGTTTCCACGGTGGCGGTTCCTCCTCCTCCCATGGGGGGGGAACACGAGAATGAGCTGGCGACGTACGACGTCGTCCGCGTCGCTGCCCACGACCGAATCCTCGTCGACGGCACGACCCCCCTGCCAAAGGCCCTCCGAGCCGTCGCGATCTGCGGTGCCAGATCATCCTAAAATAAATAAATACAAGTGCAGGCCAGTAAGTTCACCTACTCCCAATCTCTAACCCCAGCATTTTCACCCCATTAAGTTCACCTAGTCCCAATCTCTAACCCCAGTAAATTCGGCGTAAACCCAATCTCTATAGTTCGGCGTAAACCCACACCCACTCACCCCACTCTCCTTCGAGCTCGTCGCTCTCACCCCCGCCAATCTAAGCTGCTTTGATCCGCACACGCCGCTAAGCTTTGAGTTTATTCTAAAAGCCCCAGTAAGTGTGCACTTGGTCTCAGTAAGTTCTCCTGGTCACTAAGTTCACCTAATCCCAATCTCTAACCCCAGTAAGTTCACCTGGTTCCAGTAAGTTCACCTGGTCCCAGTAAGTTCACCTACAGTGCGCGTGTAGACGCCGGGAGGGGCTTATCGGTATTGCGCAGCACGTGTGGGGTAGGGTGGAGTCGTCGACCCAGAAGAGGATATCCTCGGGGTTGCCGATCGACAGAGAGCCACGTAGAGCTGGACGTGGCAGAAGACGGGCTTGGGAAAGAGGACGCCGACCTCGCGGGGCGTCTGGCCCTGGCTCTTGTTGATCGTTTGGCGTAGGCGGGCCTTAAGGGATACAGGTTGGAGGAGCCTCGGTGACAACGACACGATCGATCATGTATCTGGTACCGTTGCAGTGGCCGTGCGACGGGTCGAGGTTGCGAAGACATTAAGCTCGCGATCAAAGTCAGCATGCCGTTGGTTGTCAGGGAGTTGAAAACTCGACTGTAAAGAGCGAGGCGTCGTCTTCCGACCCAGCCTAGTCAGCCGAAAAGAACTCCGACGCCTCGTCTCCGGGGAAAAAAGGCCGCGGTCATGCGCGCGTTGTCAGCATCGACAACATCGTTTCGACGGGGCGTGAGAATGGCGCGCTGAAAGAGCCGCCGCGGGTCGTGGAAATAGTCTGCGAGGTCGCCGTAGACGGCGAGGATCACTGTCTGGCTCTCGCGCCTACCTGATCCTTACTCTCGCGCCTACCTGATCCTTACCCTAAATCGAGGGACAAACAGACAGACAAACAAACAAACAGACAAACATCTGTCGATTAGTAGTTAGGAAACAAGTGCAGGCCAGTAAGTTCACCTAGTCCCAATCTCTAACCCCAGCATTTTCACCCCGTTAAGTTCACCTAGTCCCAATCTCTAACCCCAGTAAGTTCGGCGTAAGCCCACTCGTGCTCACACCCACTCACCCCACTCTCCTTCGAGCTCGTCGCTCTCACCTCCGCCAATCTAAGCTGCTTTGATCCGCACACGCCGCTAGCCTTTGCGTTCACTCTAAAAACCCCAGTAAGTTCACTTGGTCCCAGTAAGTTCACCTGGTCACTAAGTTCACCTAGTCCCAATCTCAAACCCCAGTAAGTTCACCTGGTCCCAGCAAGTTCACCTACAGTGCGCGTGTAGACGCCGGGAGGGGGCTTATCGGCATTGCGCAGCACGTGTGGGGTAGGGTGGAGTCGTCGACTCAGAAGAGGATATCCTCGGGGATGCCGATCGACAGAGAGCCACGTAGAGCTGGACGTGGCAGAAGACGGGCTTGGGAAAGAGGACGCCGACCTCGCGGGGCGTCTGGCCCTGGCTCTTGAGAATGGCGCGCTGGCTAAAAGAGCCGCCGCGGGTCGTGGAAATAGTCTGCGAGGTCGCTGTAGACGGCTTGGAGGATCACTGTGTGGCTCTCGCGCCTACCTGATCCTTACTCTCGCGCCTACCTGATCCTTACCCTAAATCGAGGGACAGACAAACAAACAGACAGACAGACAAACATCTGTCGATTAGTAGTTAGGATAAATAAAGATCAGCGCTAGGTTATCTATAATTGAGCCGTTTTTTCGCGATCACGCCCGACCCCGAGAAAACACCCAAGAGGTCGACCCCGGGCGCCGCCGAGCCGGCGACACGGCCTCGACATCTGCACCCACGCGTGGGAACAAGCCCGAGCGAGACCCGTAGGAGTCGCTGCCGCTACAAGGTGTCGCGCCAAAGTCGAGTCTTTCTAAGGCGAGATTTAATTTTGAGCCACTTTGCAAGAAAGTGGCCTTTTTCGGGACGAGGCGGTCGAGCAGACGATGGAGACAGGCTGGGCGATATTCGAGGAAGGTTAGGGCCACGACAAGCCCCACCGTCGAGCCCGGATGGCCTTTGGGGCGTGTCTAGGGTGGTGACTAGGAGCTGGTGCGGGTTGGGATTAACGGGACGAGCCCGCAGCGCGCGGGCAAGAATCAAGCATAGACTTCGGAGTCAGCGCCAAGATCGCCGAAGAAACCGGCAATCTCGCTCTCGGCCAGGCTCTCTTCGTCGTCGGCGAGGGCGGACTCGGCGGGCTCATCTTTGGGGGCAGCAGCACGTTCGGCCGCGGGGTTGTCTTGAGCTGGTGCTGGCGTCGGAGGCAGAAGCAGGGGCTTGTCGACGGGGGAACGGGCTTCTTCGAAGGGAACATTCTCCTTGTTATTCTTGGCCTTGGCGACCTTGCCGGCGCGGCCATAGATGAAGGACTTGAGCTGGCCAGGACGGAGCTTCGAATGCGCCCCGAAAGCGGCGAAGGGCGCGGAATATTCTCGGAGCGGCGCTCCTCCCAGGCGTCGGCCTGCTTCTGCTCCTTCGCCGTGACTGCGGCCTTGCTCTTCTCGTTGGCGGCGGCGGCCTCCTCGTGCACGGAAATCTCGTACTCGACGTTGGTGATGCACGCCAAATTTGTTCCTGGACCTGCGACAGCGCTTGACTGAGAGTGAGGGCCGCTGGACCACCGGAGCCGTCGCCGTCAGCAGTGCCCCCTCCGCCGCCTTGACTTCTTCCTCCATCTTTCGGGCGGCCTTGTCCCGGGTGGTGTCGTAGGAGCCGCGGACCTTGACCTTGAATGTCTCGACCCGGAGAGCTCCACCAGATCATGCGACGGTGCGTCCGTCGCCACGCGCTGCTGCTACGCCTTGTCGTTCGGTCCCACCGAGGCGTCGCCGGCCGCCGGCTGGTGTGCCGTCGCAACCGACGCGTTGTCAGCGTTCAAGTCAATGGTCGCCAGGACGGCTCGAGCCACGCGCTGCAAGCACCCACCTCTCGAGTGAGCGTCACTCTTCGCCTTAGCGGCGGCAATGGCTCGGCCGTACTTGTCGCCCTCCCGCGTAATGCCCACGGGTTAATTTGACGCTCTTGTTGCGCCGGCACGTCATCGACTTCCACTTGCCGCGACTTGTGATGCATCCTCAGCGCTCAAAGCGAACCGTGGACGCGCGTTTTCCCACGAGACAATTCGCATCCTTGACCATGACGGCCGCGCGCGCGGAGGGAGAGCATAGGTCGCGTACAGGCACGTCGCCACCCTCAACCGCTGCTCGATCGTGCTCGTAACACGAGAACTTCGGATTGGCAACGCAGACTGGCTCAAAAATAAGACCTAGAGGCGGGTCGACACTAAAAATTACTGTTTTGTTGCAAGGGCCGTACCATGGTCCGAACTCGACCAACGAGCGATTTGAGACGCTCAGGAGCACTCCCGACCACTCTCCTTTCGGACCTGCTGCACGCCATACCCCAGTTTAGCGTGATCGTGGCATGGTGTGGGGTAGTGTCTAGCTGCACCCGACACTCGGTTGGCACCCGGAACGTTCGCAGTGGGACGGGGTATGGCCGGGGGGCGCAGACGGAAGGTTATCGGCGAGTTGGTTGTCGGTCACATCGCGGTCTCCTCGTCGCATGGCGACAAGCTTGATGATCACTCTCCGCCGACCCACCTTTCGGCGCCCCTCGTCTACAGGCCAGTGATTCCGGGCTGGCTCCTGTCGGTCCGGCCTGGCTCCCATGCTCGGGAGAGGTCTGAAGTAAGTTAGTTATCACCCGTCACTAAAAATTACCAGGCATGAGGAAGGGGAGGATGGCTCACTAGGGGCACTAGGTGTCGAAATAAGCATGACCGTAGCTCCCGAAGTGTCGGTGGGGACCCTGGGAGCTGCTTTAGGCGGGTCTCAGGTAGCTGGTTGCTTCGTGGCTGGGGTCGCCGATGGCGGCGACGATCGTTACCGATCTCGCGCTCGAATTCGGGGTTGCCGTCCTCCTCCTCCTCCTCCTCCTCATCTTCAGCATCAGCATCATCCGGCACGGCAAATGCAAGATCCTCCAGCGCCTTTTTGCATGCCTTCTTACTGCACCGCTTCCATCTGAGGTCCCCGCAGATCTCGCAGTACTTGAGTTTGCTGGCGTCGCACATGGCGCCGTTGTCAAGGCCGCAGACGCAGCCGTCCTTGCAGCGCTGCCACGCCTCGAAGCATGCCGAGACAGCCGCGTCCATCGCGGCCCGCACAGGCCCCAGCACATCATGACAGTGTTGCACTCGCGGTAGTCATAGGCCTCGGCCCAGCAGACGTCACCCTTGCCGGCCCCAAACTTGGTCTTGGCGTTCCCTTTGTTGTCGGCGTAGTCCACGAACTGGGGCGTCTCGTCGAGTTTCAGGACAAGGTGGGGGTCAGATATGGCGCCGTGCTCGTCTATAATCCCCGCGGCCTCGATCTCGGCGCGAAGTCCGTGGGTGCCCGCAAAGTACTCCTCGACCATCTCGTCGCAGTTCACGGCGGCACGCTTCGCATCGATTATTTTGCTTGATCTTCGTGCTGATCCGGTGCGAGTTGCGGGCGAAGAAACCTATGAATAATTCTTCCGAGGGCGAATGGCCGCACACAAGTTTGTAGTTGGCGTTGTTGAACGGGACTTTCTTGCGTCCGCCGCGCCGGTTCTGAAGTCGACGATTGAGTAAAATATGGCGCACTTTGACTCCAATCTCTTCGCAGCTTGGCGCGGCGCGGGCCTTGTTGCTCTCAACAATCCATTTCACAGGTGCCAGCTCCTCCTTCGGCGTGAGTGACATCCGGTCCGAGCGAGTGTGCGTCGCGGCTGTTTCATCAAACAAACATGCTCCTTCAGTCAATCGTCGAGCTGTCTCCAGGTGATGAGCTCAATCCACTCTGGGTGGTCAGTCATGCACTTCTTGGCCCCTAATCCTTCCTTCTCGCAATACGCTAAGGCCTCCGCGAAGGCTTTCTGCTGCTGGCGTTTCTTTTCCGCGTCCAACGTAGCCGTTATCTTGTTGAAAACTCGCTTCGGAGCCGTTTTTTCTTGCTGCCGCTTCTCCCGGGCTGTCATAGGGGCCCGCCCAGGCTCCCTCCGTGCCTTGGGGCGCTTCGCCACCTTCGGCTTGGCTCTGGTGGCCTTCCTAGCTGCGGAAGCTGAGTTTCGAAAGAGCGGGTAATTTTTGGTGTCAAGGCGAATTTAGTGGTGCTCTAGAAACTTTCACACACCGTCGAATTGGATCTTCGCGATTTTTCTGAGCGTGGACGCGTCGTTTGCATAAAACCCACCTGGGGTGGGTTGGGGTGGGTTGGGTCTCACCCCGCATCGTCCTCTTCCGACGACGACGACGATGACGACGCGGATGACGCCTTTTTCTTCTTCTTCCGAGAGGTTGAGGATGCCGACTGCTTTGCTTGGAACTTTACGAGGTATGCGGGGTAGGCCTGGAAATCGGAATAGGTGACGTAGATGGACGGCTTTTCCATGTTGTCGACGGTCGTGTCGAAGCGATGATGGGGCCTGTCGACGCGGAGCGGCGGTAGGGTCGTCTCCTGATTGCCGATGCAGTAGCACCCAACGAGGATACGCGACACGAGGACGTGCTGGATGCCCTCGTCGTCGGGCGGCGAGTACTTGGGAAAACAGGAATACTCCGAGTTGGTGGCAAAGTAGACGCCGCGGCCGTGCTGGGCCGCCGTCGAGCAGAAGTCCCGGTTGAATCCTTGGGCGACGATGCGCGCGGAGCTCACCTTGGTCGTCCCGTGGAAGACGGGCCAGCGCTCGACGCGGTCGAGGTCGCGCGTGCCTTCCTGCTCGAGCATCGTGAGGCGGTTGGCCGTAAACGCGCGCCAGAGCGAAAGATTTTGAACTCGGTCGACTGCGAGGACCTTGAAATAGCGGCGGTCGAAGAAGTCGGCGATCTGCCGGTGTTCCTTGTGGCCGTCGGCGAGAGGGACGAGGCCCTCGGCCTGGGTCCACGACTTGGGCGGCAGTAGGAATTTGAAGTCGGCGGGTTTGGCGGTGGGTAGCATGTCAAGCACGTCTTCGCACTTACGCACGCTCGACAGCGGAAACCACCCGGCGTTATCGAGAACTTCGGCCACGTTGCCGCGCGAGAGCTCGCGCCCAAACGCCCACTCGCCGCTATCGTGCTCGACGACGATCGAGACAAGCATGCCGGGAACTAGCCGCATCGGGTTCCCCTGGATGTCGGTTGGCATGCCGCGAACCACCGGCACGCCGCGGACGACGCGGGTCGGCTCGGCCTCGCTCGCGACTTCCTCGATCACGACGCACACGGGACGCTGGAATCCCGTGTCGACGCGGCGCTGCCACATCTTCTTGACGTCGACCTCGTACTTGGCGTCTGCGAGGCTCGACTCGGTGTCGTCCATGAGCTCGTTGAACTGGTCGAGCCATAGTCGCGGGCTGGCGTTCGAGTCGCTGCGAAACGCGTAGTACAGCTCGGAGAGCCGACGTTGCACCTCGGCCAACTCGTACTTGATCCAGAGAGATCCCTGACGCGTCATGTTCTGGCTCCACTTGCCCATGTGCCGCTGGTGCTCGCGCCAGTACCACGTGAGGACGACAGCCCGCCCGCTGTCGACGCGCAGCACGCGCCGCGTGCTTTTGGTCTTTATGTTCCGCTGGATCATGATCGCGACGTCGATCTCGAGCTGCTTGTCTTTGCTCACGTGAATCTTGAGCTTGTGCAGCGAGGCCTTGGGCATCCCGCCCGCGACCGCGGCGTCGGCCGCTTGCAGCCGTAGTTTCTCCTTGGTTGCCGGAGGCAGCTGGAGATATTTATGCCAAAGTTCCGAGAGCTGGTCTTGGACGAGGCTGTCGTATGGCGCCCATTTCGTGACCCCGTCCTTGTCGATCAGCACGCGATCCCTCTCCCCGCCGGCGTCGTTGGTGCACTCCCAGTACCAGAGGCTTTCGTAGTACACGTCGCCGGGATCCTCCTCTTCTTTGAGCTCCTCCTTGATCTCGCCGTCCGAAGACGAACGACGGTGATTCTGCTGGAACGACGTACTCGTCGTGCCTAGCGGTGCCGTCTCGACGACGGCCTGATCACTACTGTTTTCGTCGTCGTCGTTCGACTGGAGTGCGTAGACAACCACGTTATTCTGCGAGCCCTGACTAAAGAGGTCGCCGGCACCGCGCTTTTCGATCACGCTGCTGATCGTGCGGCGCGTCTCGTGCGCCGTCGGATCAAACGCCTCGACGACCTCGTAGGCGTTGAGCGAGGCCACCAAAGCGCGGCGGTGGCGTTTCGTTTGGCGGCTAAACGCTCTGCACATGCAGCAGCACATGATGAGAACGAGCGTGCTGAACCCAACGCCAAACGAGACGAAAATGCGCATATTTCGGCGGTCGTAGCGACGGGCGGAAGTGCCGTCCTCGCTCGCGTCCGCAATAGCCGGCGGCTCGTCGTCAGGCGGCTGCGTCAATTCTCCCGGCCAGATTATTTGGTTTTCCCAGACGACGAGCTGATGTGTTGAAGCGGGATACTCTCCCGCGACGACGAACTCCGCGAAAGAAAAGAACAGCGGTAAGGACAAAAGCATTCGCTTGCCGTCGCCGTTGACGAGCTGAAGGTTGACCAACTCCAAAGTGCCGAGGCGATCGCCGTCGGGCGCCAGCGTCACGTTGCCAGAGGCGCCCTCGAAGCGCGGCAGCTCGAGGATCGCGTCGAACGCGCTCGCCGTGCTGTCGCCCGCGGCATCGACGCCTTTGGCATACGCGAGAACCGCGTCGCTCCAAAATAGAGAGACGCGCGTCGACGTGAGAGGGTCGCCGTCGACGTCGCAGTAGTGGTAGTTGTCACTACTCGTGGCGATTTCGGCCTCGATGTCGTCGTCGTGGACCTCCTCCATCGGGCGGATGCTGTACCCCGTTTGCTGGAGCGCATCTTCGTCGTCCTCGTTCTTGACGAAGTCGTAGCTTATGCCCGGAGCGTACGACCGGTCGACGCACGATTCTGCCGTCGGACCGTGCGCCGCCCAGGCGTCCACGTAGGTGGTGGTCGCCGCGCCGCCGCTCTCGTAATCGGGATAGTGATCCAAAAAACCAAGGCTGCCGCGCTGGCCATAAAATGCGTCGTAGTCGACGGCTTCGCCCTCTGACGAAGACGAGATCAGTGCATCTTGCGAGGGGAGATGGTTGAGCCACGCGTAGCCGGCGCCGTTCAGCACGCCCGTGCGGTACGACGCCGCGAACAGAGAGCGCTGGACGCGGGGCTGCGCGACGAGCAGCACAATCCTGGCACCAGTCGCATCGACCACGTCGAGAACATCTTCGGCGCTCACGTCTTGCCTGTCGAAATCTTGGAGGGAGATAGCAACGCCGCCCGCGTCGATCTCGCGCCGGCACGCGTCCCCGACGCACGCGCCCCCGCCGAGGACGTCGTACGCGTAGACGTCGGCGAAGGCGGCGGCCGCCGACGCTGCCCATTGCGAGTCGTCGTGGACGATCGCGACGTGTTGCCAGCCGTAGTAAGCCACGAGATCTCCGAGCGCATGCGCGATCTCGTTTTCGGGCGTCGCCAAGCGTACGAGAAACGGATACGTCGCGTCGTCTTCGAGAATACTCGCCGTCGTGCTCGTCGCGATGACGACGTACGCCTGGGTCTGACCTGTCGCTTCTGAAAATCTCGCTCGAATCGCCTCGTCGGCAAGCTCCGCGGCATCGTCCGAACAGCCCGTGATGACGGCGTCGACGCGAATTTCGAGCTCTCGCGCGATCTCGACGAGGGCTTCGTACGCGAGCGCGCGCGCGCATCCGACCGAGAGGTCGTATCCGATGAATTGAATTGACGGAGCGAGATCGTCGTAGTAGCCGTCGTCGCGGTCGTTCAGCATGTCCACCGTGAACAACGCGTGGTCGCACTGCTCGCGTGCCGACTCCGAGTCGGCATCGCACAGCACGACGATGTTTGCCAACGCGACGTCGGCCGTTTGCGAGATTCGCGTCTCGAGAGGGTACTCGACGTCCGGACGCAACGGGGCGTCGGGGTCACTATAGAATTCAGAGAGGTAGGCCGACACCGCCCGGAACGCCGTGACACCCGAATAATACACGTTGGTGGCGTCGTCGACGTCGATGATGTCGGCGAACGCAAAGTCGTCGCCGAGGAAACGCGACGACACGGCGAGCGAGTACTTCGCGGCCTCGGCGTCGTCGCTCAGCAGCTCGCCGTCGAAATAAATTCGTTCGCCGACGGTTGGCGTCTCCCCCAAGTAATACCAGGTCACTTGGAGCCGCGACGAGATCTGGAGAAAGAAGCGGTCGCCGTAGAACTCGGAGGAAGACGAATCGTCCGCTTGGAGCGAGTGCGACTCGATGACGAGGCGCTCGAACGAATGCTGGAGCAGGACGCGCAGGGCCGGTCCGGTGATGCCGTCAAGGCGCACGATTTCGTCGCCGATGTCGGGCAACATCTCGAGAAGATGCGAGTCGAGGACATCGAACTTGAACAACGAGGCCTGGATGGCGCCGCACGGCACGAAGCCGACGTCGGCGGCGACGTACCACGCGAGGGCGTCGGCGACGAGGTCACCTGCGGGGCACTCGGCTACAGCGCAGCCGCACATCGAAACGCCTTCGACAGCGAGACTCGTACACATCTGCCCGGGAATGAGGTGGGAGCCATCGACGGTGTCCCAAACGTAACCGGCGAGGCCGAGGTCCCAGTCGCCGAGTTTGTTGTCGATCTCCTGCTTGTACGCGTCAATCACCTCTCGCGTCACCGCGTCCTCGTCGGCGTAACAGTCCAGGTCGGTGCGGTTGATTTTTGACAGCCCAGGTTGAAGGAACGGTAGCTCCTCTTTGACGCCGATCGTCACGTTCGTGAGCGCTGTTCCGTGCTGCGAGTCGTCGATCGACGCGATCGCCACCGTTTCGTCAGCCCAGTTTGGGAGCTCGTGAACGACCGACCTCTCGCCGACCAGCGCGCCGTCTACAATCACGGCAGTCGTGGAGGGATATTGGTACACGAACTGAAGACCGGGTGCGCCGAGCAAGTCTTCCTCTTGGTCGCCAGACATAGTGACGACGATGATTTGCGGCGGGTACGACCATCGACTCATCTCGCGAAATGCGCGAACCATGGCCTGCTCGGGGGAAATGAGGCGGTCCGCGTAATAGGGCGAAACCGTGCGGAGCTCCATTTCGTCAATCATCGTCAAAATGGCCGCTATCGGGGCTTGATAAACGTCGGGATAGCCCGAGTCATCGCCTCGATCAAACAGCGTGATGTTGGCAATCTGCGCGACCGTGTCGTTCAAGTACGGCTCGTTCGAGAGGTCGAGGTTGGTCGCAATCGCGGGGGGCCCGCCGCGCCTCAAGTACTCGCCCAACAGGACACCCCCCGTGGGATCGTCATCGTTGACGCCCGCGGCGAAATCCCTCGGCGAGAGTGCGCGGACATCATAGCCCGACGACTCGAACAGCTCGGCCGCGACCTCCCCTTCGAAGGCTGGGAAGAACAAACCCGACCCGGAGAAGAAGCCGCCGAGGTCCAAGGCGATGATTGCCGACTTGCCCTCCGCGATGGCCTGAGTCTTCCGGGCTTTGATGGCCTCGACTCGTCGCGCTGCTCCGCCATCGCACTCGCACGGCTGGGAAGCGTACTTGTCGAGCGAACATTCGCCCAACCCCGCCACGTCGACGGGATACTGGGCGCCCAGCACGTCATTTGTGACCACAAACTCCACCTCGTACGCGACTGCCACCGTCCAGAAGATGTGAGCAATGACCCTCCAGCCATTTCCTTTCATCTTCCAGTGCTTCTGCCCCGGATGGTCTTGGTCTGTGTACCGCCGAATCCTGTACACTTTCGCAACACCGCTGGCAGTATGTGTGATTCAGAAAGTACTGGCAGTATGTGTGATTCAGAAAGGTACAAGACGCATCCCTAAATAACTCCGACAGCATTCCTGCAACGTGTAATAAATTCGAGGAAGATTCTCAATTGGTTCATTCGTTCGTGGGACGTCCGTCACCCCATACTAATTAAATTTTCCTTTATTCTCTGAGTATATTAGTGGACATGGCGACAAGCTTGATGGTCACTCTCCGCCGACCGACCTTTCGGCGCTCCTCGTCTACAGGCCCGTGATTCCGGACTGGCTCCTGTCGGTCCGGCCTGGCTCCCATGCTCGGGAGAGGTCTGAAGTTAGTTAGTTAGTTAGTCTATTAGTGGCCGTTGGAAGCTTATTGCGCAGAAGGGCCTTTGGTCCGTTGGACGGTCGGGGGACTAAACCCTCCCATGGGGTGGGGGTCGCGACCCCACCCCAGCGACTTGGTGGAAGAAGGCAGTTAAAGCTTAAAAGTTAAGTAACAACAAGCAACGACAAAAGAAGAAGAAAACGAGGACGTGCTGCGCAGCAGTAGCTACAACAAATAGCAATACAAAAAATAGTATGAGAAAAGAAGACGGAGGGAGACGGAGGCTTCAAGTTCACTTCGCTATCGCGATCTGCGCGTTCTCGGTAAAGGTGTTGGGGTTGGCAACAGTATCGCGCGGGGCACGGCGGATGGCCTCGGAGGCTTTGGTTGAAACAACAACTTTTATTTAATACAGGGTTCAAGATCAGTAGCGCTTCGAGGTCCAGCCTGGCTCCCATGCCCGGGAGAGGTCCGAAGTTAGTTAGTTAGTTAGCGCTTCGAGGTCAAGGTTCGTCTGCGCGAAGTCGCGTAGACGCTGGGAGTACCGGGGCAAGCTGCTGCACCTCCCAAATCAGGTGCTTTTCTGCGGCCGATGCTCCTTTCGACCCCTCTTCACGACGATCGGCAACACCATGTCGAACTGCTCGCCCTTCACGATCATCCCGGCGGTCCCGTATTTCATTTTCGCCTCTATTACTAATCCTTACTACTAATCGACAGATGTTTGTCTGTCTGTCTGTCTGTCTCTTTCTTTCTTTGTCTTTAAATGTCGACTGCTAAGAGGGGTGTGTGTGTGGGGGGCATGAAGGATGTGGGTGGGTTTGTGGGGTATGAGGGATGTGCCTGACGGGCGGAGATAAGTACGCGGGACCTAGTCGGGGTCATCGCCGAGGCGTGGGGCAGGCGAAGAGGGGGCGGGCCCGCCCGTAGGTCGTACGCATGCTGCCGCCGGACGTATGTGCGACGAAGGGTGACTGTTTGTCCCTCGATTTAGGGTAAGGATCAGGTAGGCACGCGAGCCAGACATTGATCCTTCAAGCCGTCTACGGCGACCTCGCAGACTATTTCCACGACCCGCGGCGGCTCTTTCAGCGCGCCATTCTCACGCCCCGTCGAAAAGATGTTGTCGATGCTGACAACGCGCGCATGACCGCGGCCTTTTTTCCCGGAGACGAGGCGTCGGAGTTCTTTTCGGCAGACTAGGTTGGGTCGGAAGACGGCGCCTCGCTCTTTACAGTCGAGTTTTCGACTCCCTGACAACCAACGGCATGCTGACTTTGAGCGCGAGCTTAAGGTCTTCGCGACCTCGACCCGTCGCACGGCCACTGCAACGGTACCAGATACATGATCGATCGTGTCGTGTCACCGAGGCTCCTCCAACCTGTATCCCTTAAGGCCCGCCGACGCCAAACGATCAACAAGAGCCAGGGCCACAAGAGCCAGGGCCAGACGCCCCGCGAGGTCGGCGTCCTCTTGCCCAAACCCGTCTTCTGCCACGTCCAGCTCTACGTGGCTCCCTGTCGATCGGCAACCCCGAGGATATAATCATCTGGGTCGACGACTCCACCCTACCCCACACGTGCTGCGCAATACCGACAAGCCCCCTCCCGGCGTCTACACGCGCACTATAGGTGAACTTACTGGGACCAGGTGAATTTACTGGGGTTAGAGATTGGGATTAGGTGAATAAAGTGACCAGGTGAACTTACTGGGGGTTTTAGAGTGAACTCAAAGGTTAGCGGCGTGTGCGGATCAAGGCAGCTTGGATTGGCGGAGGCGAGAGCGACGAGCTCGAAGGAGTGGGTGTGAGCACGAGTGGGTTTACGCCGAACTTACTGGGGTTAGAGATTTGGACTAGGTGAACTTACTGACCAGGTGAACTTATTCAAAAAAATTTCAAGAAACTTACTGGGACCAGGTGAACTTACTGGGGTTAGAGATTGGGACTAGGTGAACTTACTGCCCTGCACTTGTCTATCAAAAAAAAAACTTCGTGGTTCGCGAGGGGTGGCCCGCCACCATTACCCATGCAGGAGAAAGCACGACGGTTAGATTCTTAGAATGGACGGGAGGGAGGGAAAATGGACTTTATCGCCAGCACGAACTTGATGGAGACCTTGAGGAGAGCTTAGATCCGAGATTCGTAAAAAACAGTTAGTTTTCTCTGGCAACCAGCCTTTCCTTCGAAACCGAGCAGCCCCCGTGTGTAAGAAAAAGACACTCGGCGGGATCTCTCTCGCATAATATATCGACGCGGGATCCGGACAGGGCCCCCCCCCCCCCTTGTCATCGTCACCGTCACCGTCACCGTCGTCAATATGAAGGTCACCCCCTCGCGCGTCGCCCCCATGCTGCCCTGAAACCCTGTCTCGCTTTCGCGGCGGCGGCGGAAACGGCCCTTGTATGGGCAATAAGAGGTCGGTCCTTCGATACCTAGTGGAGCCGGAGCACATTGGTGTCGGCGCGGAGCTGGCGCGCGAGGGCGATATCAAAGGCCGCATTGTCTGGCGTGAGACAGCTGGCGGCGCCGCAAGCAAGGCCAAATGCAAAGGCGGCGAGGATGCGCGGGAGACGGTCATCGCGTTGGGGTCGAACAAAACCGGCGAGCGTGGCCCCCGCGACGGCGTCTCCGGCACCGATGGGCGAGGAAACGGACCCGGGCAAGGCAGGCAATCGTAACGAGTACAGCGCGCCGTCGACGAGGGCGCCCGCAGGGAACTTACTGTCGGTCCAGAGGACCGCCTCGAAGCCGAAGCGGCGCGCGACGAGGGCCGCGGCGTTTCCGAGCTGGTCCGCGTCGCGCGGGGCGGCGCTGTCCGAGCGGTGATCATCGTCGATTCCCGCGAGTCCGAGGAGCTCGCGCGCGTTGACCTTAAGCACGGCGCCGCGCCAAGCGCCTTCTCGGAGGCCGTGCACGGTGTCGAGGAGCACGAGTTGCGAGGGCGCGCAGTGGTCGACGATCGTGCGGTAGGCCGACGCGTCGAGGCCGGGTGGTATCGATCCCATAACCAGGACCGCCGCGGCGCGAGGCAGTCGCCGCAGCAACTCGTCGAACTCGGCGCTCTGGATTTCGCCGCTCGGCTCGACGATCTCCGTCGCGTCCTCGTCGTCGACGAGCGTCGTGCAGACGCGCGTCTTCGAGGCCACGCGCACCCAAAGCCCTTCGTCGCACCCCGGGGCCCGTCGTCGCAGGAGCGTTTCCAAATCGTCGTCGCAGAACTGGGCGAGAAGAGCATCTCCGAGGCCTGCGGCGCGGGCAGCGAGCCACGCGCCTTGGCCCTTGCCGCCAACCCCTGTCGAAGCCTCGACGCCTCGATTCACGGTCCCCGGCGCGAGCTTTGTCTTGAGCCGTACGCGTCGTTGCACGGCCCCGTTCAATCCGACGACGACCACAACCATTGTGGGAGGGACTTCACCATTTATTATTAATCCTTCTTTCGGATTCTGAAAATGAACAGAAGTGAAATACATTAATGCACTTCGGCAAATAAATCGACCCAGTTCACCAGCTACGGCGACGCCGCTCGTGCCGTGCGCGCCCGAGAAGACGGCAAGTCAGCAGTTCTGGAGCTTGCTCGCCGTCCGGAGCCAACGAAAGCGAGCTTCCCTAGGCCGAGCATTCAACGCAGCGACGACCTCTGCTAGAGGGTCTTATTTGGCGGTGGCCACTCTTGGACCGCGTGCAGACGATCCGGCGCTTGATGCCCGATCTCGTCCGATGCCACCGCCGTCGACAACGGCTGGCAGGAGGCCCTCAAATGGCCCCGCTTGATCGCGATCGACGGCTGCCATGGCAGGAGTTCAAGTCGATCCCCCGTCCACAACCATCGAGCCTCGAACTTTGACGCCTTTTTTGCGCACGCCAACCCTAATATCGCTCGGCTCGACGAATTCCGCCTTATCGCCTACTATCTCTGCGTCTTTGCGCGGCAGACTTGCCACTCTGCCGAAGAGATCGAAAAGGGCATCATATTATTCATGTCAAAGAGACGACGACGTCGACGACCAATCTTTCGCCGGAGAAGTATCGCTTAGTTTTTCTTCACGCGCTCCATGAAGGTGCGCTCGCCGCAATTGACCTTGACGCGGTCGCCGATTTCGACGAAGAGCGGAACCATGATTTCGGCGCCAGTGTCGAGTGTCGCGCTCTTCGACGTGACGGACGTCGAACCGGGATTCTTGACGGCTGGCTCGGTGTAAGTGACTTCGTACTCCTCGCTGCTCGGGAGAATCACGTCGACGACCGTGGTGCCCCAGCTCACGATCTGGACAGTCATGCCGTCCTTGAGGAGGTCGGCCGTCTCAAGATCGCCTTGCGGGATTCGGACCTCCTCGAAGGTCTCCGAGTCCAGGAAGACGACCGAGCCGTCGTCGACGTAACTGTAAATCGCCTCCCTCTTCTCGACGTTAGCCGTCTGGAGCTTCTCCGAGATCCGAAAGGTCTGCTCGACGGTCGTCCCTGACACTAAGTTTTTCATGCGAGTCCGGACCATCGCCGCCTGTCGCGCCGACTTCGTCTGTTGAAAGCTGATGATTTTCCACACGCTGTCCTGGTACTCGATCGTCAGCCCGTTCTTGAAGTTACCGGGCTCCACGACGGCCATTCGCACCACGCTTTGCCTTGCCCAAAGGGGCTGTTGCGGCGGGCAGAACCCCCGCACGCCGACGACAAAAAATACAAACGTCAACGTGGGGCGCCGCATCTTTCTTTCTGTTTCCGCCCACAACACCGTATAACCTTACCCTAATTCTTTCTTTCACAAGATACGTATCACGGATCTCGTTGGTTTTCTGTGAGTCGAGAAGGCGCATAAAACCAAGACGACACCGAGCCCGTCAGCGTGTCGGTTTTCGATAACAAAAAAGGCCCCCCCCCTCGTGCACACAGCACCCTACACTACTGTCTCGCGAGAATGCCCAGGTCCAGATTCGTCGAGATCGATATGCGGGCGTGGAAGCCGCTGCCCGAGAACCAACGGCTCGACGCTTACTACATGCACTGCGAGCTGTCTGGCGCCAAGCAACTGCGCGACGAGGCCAACGAGGCGCAGAAGCAGCATCAGCAGGACCCCACGCTCCTCATTTCGGCCGAGTCATTGAGCGAGCTCCCGGCGACGGGCCAGCAGTTTCTGGCCGAGCATGATCTGCACCAAAAGAGCGCTCCGGCACTCTTAGCGTCGCCGCAGAGCGCGGACGTCGTCGCACCGCCGGCCGAAGACATCGCTGCAAGGGGCGTCCTCGTCACGCAGCAGCCAAGCGAGACCACGGCGGACGACCCGTCGTCGCCGATGGCTTCGTCTCGAAAGGGTCGCAAAAAGAAACGGCGGCCGTCGACGGCGCACCCTTCTAGGCGAGTGGTTCCCACTGCAGACGATGACGCCACGCCGCGGCCGCAGAGTGCGCCGGCACGACTCGTGAACCGACCGCCGATAAAGGTGTACGCGACCCACTTTGAGGACGAGGTTCGGGGCCCTCCCGACGTGCCGAGCGCGAGATGCGAGCCCAAGCCGGGCACGCGCCGCGGGCACCACAACACGGTCATCTCGGACGAGAAGGAGAACCCCTCTACGATGACGCGGTTTTCGCGTGTCGTGCCGTTCGCGAGCCCCGACTACCACGAGCCGCCCGCCGAGCAGCGGATTGTCTCGTTTACCGGCGCGGTCCTCGTGACGCTTGCTTCGGCGACGCCGTGGGCGACGGTGCGCTACACGCTCGATGGCGGCGCTGTGACGCGCTTTTCGCGCATCTTCCGGCATGCCGTCGAGATCTCGTCCCACGTGACGCTTCGGGCGCGCAGCTGTAAGCGCGCCTGGCTGAGTGGAGAGATTGAGATCCAGTTCGTAAGAAAGGTTGATTCCAAGGGCGTGCGCGAGCGGATCATGCGCGCCTCGAACACCGCAAATCTCACCAAACTTCTGCGTCGGGGCGATAAGCTCGAAACAACTACGCCGCGCGACAAGACGGCCACAGCGCTCCTTGAAGCAATCCGCCGAAGAAACGCCGTCCGGGTCCGCAAGCTCCTCGAGGCAGGAGTCAATCCCAACGAGCCCGTGGTTGACGAAGACAAGCGCCCGTGCAATCTTCTCGTCGAGGCGTGCGAGACCGGCGACGCCATCATTGCATCGCTCCTCCTGAGCCACGACGCGCCCGCCACCGGTGCCGCCCTCCTCGCCGCTTGCGAAGCCCGTGCGCACCAATGCTGCCGTCTGCTGTTAAGCAAGGGTGCCGACGTCGAGACTCCAAACGCCGCCGGCCGTCGCCCGCTCCACGTCGCCTGCGAAGTCGGCGCCGCCCGCTGCGCTGACATGCTCCTCAAGGCAGGCGCCGACGTTGAGCGGTCCGCGCCGGATGGGGAGCAGCCGCTTCACACCGTGTGCAGGTCTCTGGGTGCTATGCCCTCAACCGCAGCATCGCCGTGCCACGAAAAGCCTGACCACTCGCACTGCGCGCGCCTCCTCGTGGACGGCGGCGCGAAGCTCGACTCGAAGTACAAAAACCGAAGACCAATCCAGTACGCAGTCGCGGCAAACGCCCCGAGCGTCATCAAGCTCCTCCTCGACGCCGGCAGTAAACCGCTTCCCATCCCCAAAGCCAAGGCAGACAACAAGTCCGCCGCGCGGGCTCCTGCACGAGGAAAGGCTCGTCTTGCGACTCCTGGGGCCCATTCGGCCGCCAAGGAGAAAAAGAAGAGAGCCTAGTCTACTTGTGGCCGCTTCGGAAGCAATGAGAGCAGTTACAAATGACGCACCACCAGTGCGCGCGCAGTGGTCAGATTAGTGGCCATCAGACTAGTTACGTATAAGTGCAGGCCAAGTAGACGAGGGTCACCAGAAGTAGACGAGGGTCAGGACACCCGCGGTGGGTTCGAATCACCCACCGATCCTCCCAGTCCTTCAATCTCTCGCGGCGCGTCTGCGCCTTTCCGGAATTTTCGATCTTGTACAACGAGTACCAGCCCTCCAGCATCCAACGGTAGAGCTTGACGGTCTCGTGTAACGATGGGTCTTTTTTGTAGTCGTCGTCGTCTTCTTCGTCGTCACGCCCTTTCCCCCGGCGCTTGTGCCGGAGATTGGTCCGTTCTGGTGGTCTTTGACGAACTGATTATATGACCTGCCGGACACTGTGCAAAATACGGGGCTTTTGGCGCCGTCCCTCAAATTCCGAGGTCGCTTGACCCGGTGACGATGGGCGACGAGCGTGGCGGATGGTGTCGAGCGAGACGTCGTGAGTTGCGGTGGCTCGCATGCGTGGCGATCCTGGCGCAGCCGACAGTTGGGTTTAGGGTGATCGCCCCGTCGGTCGCTTCTCGAGTGGGGCTTGCGCGACGCGGGCCGAGGCCTCTAAAGTCGCTCGTCGACGTGAGCGACTTGGTGCTGAGCAGCGCGAGCCTGCCAGCCAAAGTCGATCTGACAGGGCTCCCCGACTGGGTGCAACGGAACCTTTAGGATTCCGGCGTACTTATTTCCGCCCGTCAGGCACATCCCTCCTACCCCACAAACCCACCCACATCCTTCATGCTCCCCACACACACCCCCCTCTTCGCAGTCGACATTTAAAGACAAACAAACAAACATCCTTCATGCTCCCCACACACACACCCCTCTTAGCAGTCGGCATTTAAAGACAAACAAACAAAGAAACATCTGTCGATTAGTAGTTAGGAAACCCCAGTAAGTTCACCTGGTCCCAGTAAGTTCACCTGGTCAGTAAGTTCACCTAGTCCAAACCACTAACATCAGTAAGTTCGGCGTAAACCCACTCGTGCTCACGCACACTCCTTTGAGCTCGTCGCTCTCACCCCCCCCAATCCAAGCTGCTTTGATCCGCTCGCGCCGCCAACCCTTGAGTTTACTCTAAAACCCCCAGTAAGCTTACCTGGTCCCAGTAAGTTCATCTGGTCACTATAATCACCTAGACTAGGTCCTAGTCCCAATCTCAAACCCCAGTAAGTTCACCTGGTCCCAGTAAGCTAACCTACAGTGCGCGTGTAGACGCCGGGAGGGGGCTTATTGGTATTGCGCAGCACGTGTGGGGTAGGGTGGAGTCGTCGACTCAGAGGAGCATATTCTCGGGGTTGCCGATCGACAGAGAGCCACGTAGAGCTGGACGTGACAGAAGACGGGCTTGTGGGCAAGAGGACGCGGACCTCGCGGGGCGTCTGGTCCTGGCTCTTGTTGATCGTTTGGCGTAGGCGGGCCTTAAGGGGTACAGGTTGCAGGAGCCTCGGTGACACGACACGATCGATCATGTATCTGGTACCGTTGCAGTGGCCCTGCGACGGGTCGAGGTTGCGAAGACTTTAAGCTCGCGATCAAAGTCAGCATGCCGTTGGTTGTCAGGGAGTTCAAAACTCGACTGTAAAGAGCGAGGCGTCGGCTTCGGCCCTGGCTCTTGTTGATCGTTTGGCGTAGGCGGGCCTTAAGGGGTACAGGTTGGAGGAGCCTCGGTGACACGACACGATCGATCATGTATCTGGTACCGTTGCAGTGGCCGTGCGACGGGTCGAGGTTGCGAAGACTTTAAGCTCGCGATAAAAGTCAGCATGCCGTTGGTTGTCAGGGAGTTCAAAACTCGACTGTAAAGAGCGAGGCGTCGGCTTCCGACCCAACCTAGTCGGCCGAAAAGAACTCCGACGCCTCGTCTCCGGGAAAAAAAGGCCGCGGTCATGCGCGCGGCGTTCTCAGCATCGATAACATCGTTTCGACGGGGCGTGAGAATGGCGCGCTGAAAGAGCCGCCGCGGGTCGTGGAAATAGTCTGCGAGGTCGCCGTAGACGGCTTGGAGGATCACTGTCTGGCTCGCGGGCCAACCTGATCCTTACCCTAAATCGAGGGACAAACAGTCACCCTTCGTCGCACATACGTCCGGCGGCAGCATGCGTACGACCTACGGGCGGGCCCGTCCCCTCTTCGCCTGCCCCACGCCTCGGCGATGACCCCGACTAGGTCCCGCGTACTTATCTCCGCCCGTCAGGCACATCCCTCATACCCCACAAACCCACCCACATCCTTCATGCTCCCCACACACACCCCCCTCTTAGCAGTCGACACTTAAAGACAAACAGACAGACTCCGCCCGTCAGGCACATCCCTCATACCCCACATACCCACCCACATCCTTCATGCTCCCCACACACACCCCCCTCTTAGCAGTCGACATTTCCTAACTACTAATCCACAGATGTTTGTCTGTTTATCTTTAAATGTCGACTGCTAAGAGGTGTGTGGGGGCATGAAGGATGTGGGTGGGTTTGTGGGGTATGAGGGATTGTCCCTCGATTTAGGGTAAGGATAAGGTTGGCCCGCGAGCCAGACAGTGATCCTCCAAGCCGTCTACGGCGACCTCGCAGACTATTTCCACGACCCGCGGCGGCTCTTTCAGCGCGCCATTCTCACGCCCCGTCGAAACGATGTTATCGATGCTGACAACGCCGCGCGCATGACCGCGGCCTTTTTTTCCCGGAGACGAGGCGTCGGAGTTCTTTTCGGCCGACTAGGTTGGGTCGGAAGACGACGCCTCGCTCTTTACAGTCGAGTTTTCGACTCCCTGACAACCAACGGCATGCTGACTTTGAGCGCGAGCTTTAGGTCTTCGCAACCTCGACCCGTCGCACGGCCACTGCAACGGTACCAGATACATGATCGATCGTGTCGTGTCACCGAGGCTCCTCCAACCTGTATCCCTTAAGGCCCGCCGACGCCAAACGATCAACAAGAGCCACGGCCAGACGCCCCGCGAGGTCGGCGTCCTCTTGCCCAAGCCCGTCTTCTGCCACGTCCAGCTCTACGTGGCTCTCTGTCGATCGGCAACCCCGAGGATAAACTCATCTGGGTCGACGACTCCACCCTACCCCACACGTGCTGCGCAATACCGATAAGCCCCCTCCTGGCGTCTACACGCGCACTATAGGTGGGCTTACTGGGACCAGGTAAACTTGCAGGAACCAGGTGAACTTACTGGAACCAGGTGAACTTACTGGAACCAGGTGAACTTACTGGGGTTAGAGATTGGGACTAGGTGAACTTAGAGACCAGGTGAACTTACTGAGACCAAGTGTGAACTTACTGGGGCTTTTAGAGTAAACTCAAAGCTTAGCGGCGTGTGCGGATCAAAGCACCTTAGATTGGCGGGGGTGAGAGCGACGAGCTCAAAGGAGAGTGGGTGTGGGTTTACGCCGAACTTACTGGGGTTAGAGATTGGGTTTACGCCGAATTTGCTGGGGTTAGAGATTGGGACCAGGTGAACTTACTGGGGTTAGAGATTGGGACTAGGTGGACTTACTGGCCTGCACTTGTTTGTAACTATCCAAGATATTGAACTAACGATCAAAGCGCCTTAGATTGACGGGGGTGAGAGCGACGAGCTCAAAGGAGAGTGGGTGTAGGTTTACGCCGAACTTACTGGGGTTAGAGAATGGGTTTACACCGAATTTGCTGGGGTTAGAGATTGGGACCAGGTGAACTTACTGGGGTTAGAGAGTGGGACTAGGTGAACTTACTGGCCTGCACTTGTTTGTAACTATCCCAGCGATGATGCTTTCGTCGTGCCCCCCAATCCTTAACCATCCGATTCCCTCAACGGACCGTGGACGGCTGCAAGCGAGTCGCTAAAGACCAACACAAAGCGCGCCGACTCCTAGTGGGTGATTGGCGATGGTGAAGGTACGGCTTGTCGGTGTGTGGAATCCTTACCAGACGCGTCGCAGCAAAAAAACCACACCGCTCGCAACAAGACTGTGCGGGAGCACGCGAAGGGGATCCGCAAGGTGCCAAACTTCCGGTACAAGCCGCTCAAGGGGGTGCGTTTGTTGTCGTGACTGCTTGTATTTCGTGCTTGTTTGTGTGACTCAACGTGCAGATGGATCCCAAGTTCCTCCGGAATCAGCGGTACGCCAAGAAGTGGCAAAAAGGCGGACGGCATGCAGACGAGGAAGACAAGTCGGAGGAGGATGTCGAAGAGGAAGAGGAAGAAGAAGAGGAAGACGACTAGACTCTCCGTTGTGCCGACCTGTGTCCGCAGTGGCTTCTCGAGTCTTCTCGCGTATCTTAACCCCTACGACAATCTAGATAAATATCCTCGCGCGGCTGGCGCGTGGTCGAGGCGAACATGGTGTCCGGAGTACACGCTCGCGAGGATCGCTGCGGGGCCAGTGGGTATCAGGAGAGGGGTGGGTGTTGCGAAAGTAGAACCGCGTTTTGATTGGGCAGTTGGTTGGCTTGTCCAGTAAAGAGCCTCGTGTCACTAATTAAGGTTTGCGACGACATTCACAAATCACTCGCGCGGTTACCCCGTCGTCGGCGACTCACAAGCGGCATATGCCATCCTCGAATTTATGAGAAACGCGCTTCGTACTACCCGCACTATCTCCTCGAATCACGCATCTGCCTCGATTTAGTGAGATAGGACTGCGGCCACGTGGGATCCGGGAGCGCCTCTTCTCGAAGAGGATCGTCCCTGCTGCCCTCTTCGAGAAGTTGGCATAATAAGGCCACGCCTTAGCTAGATCGCCGGTCGAGAATGTGCCGAAAGATTTGGAGGATTAGTGCGGTCTCTGCCTGGATCTCTGGCTCGCGGCCTCGATGGTCGAAATGCGCGTTCTTACAGCGATTACCATGACGGCAGCGGCCGCGCTGGAAGTAGTTACACAGCGGCACGTCGCGGACGTTGTGGCTGTAATTGCACTTCGGCCGCGTGCAGGTGCCCGTGTGGAGAAACTTGCGACACTTCTTGATCTCCTCGTCACTCTCGTAGTCCGCGACGAGGCTCCGCTTGCGCGGGTAATTCGTCCGTCGCTCCGCACGCCAGGCCTCGACGTCCGCGGGGTCGTTTCCCACGAGAATCCGGTACGCCTTCCCCTCGACAACCACATCTTTGAAAGCGCCGCCGCCAGAGTCGAGCATTTAGTGGGAGGATTAAGAAAAGGGACGTTGAGGCCTAGATCCCTCGATTAGTAGTTAAGACAAGTGGAGGCCAGTAAGTTCACCTACTCCCAATCTCTAACCCCAGTAAGTTCACCTAATCCCGTTAAGTTCACCTGGTCTGTAAGTTCACCTAGCTCACACCAACTCCTTTGAGCTCGTCGCTCTCGCCTCCGCCAATCTAAGCTGCTTTGATCCGCACGCGCCGCCAACCTTTGAGTTTACTCTAAAAACCCTTTACTCTAAAAACCCCAGTATGTTCACCTGGTCCCAGTTTCACCTGGTCGCTCAGTTCACCTAGTCCCAATCTCAAACCCCAGTAAGTTCACGTGGTCCCAGTAAGTTCACCTATAGTGCGCGTGTAGACGCCGGGAGGGGGCTTATCGGTATTGCGCAGCACGTGTGTGGGGTAGGGTGGAGTCGTCGACCCAGATGAGTATATCTCCTCGGGGTTGCCGATCGACAGAGAGCCACGTAGAGCTGGACGTGGCAGAAGACGGGCTTCGCCAAGAGGACGCGGACCTCGCGGGGCGTCTGGCCCTGGCTCTTGGTGATCGTTTGGCGTCGGCGGGCCTTAAGGGATACAGGTTGGAGGAGCCTCGGTGACAACGACACGATCGATGATGTATCGGGTGCCGTTGCAGTGGCCGTACGACGGGTCGAGGTTGCGAAGACATTAAGCTCGCGATCAAAGTCAGCATGCCGTTGGTTGTCAGGGAGTTGAAAACTCTACTGTAAAGAGCGAGGCTTCGTCGTGGAAATAGTCTGCGAGGTCGCCGTAGACGGCTTGGAGGATCACTATCTGGCACTCGCGCCTACCTGATCCTTACTCTCGCGCCTACCTGATCCTTACCCTAAGTCGAGGGACAAACCCACCCCCATCCTTCATGCTCCCCACACACACCCCCCCCTCTTAGCAGTCTTTCTTCTTCTTAACTACTAATCGACAGATGTTTGTTTGTTAGTTTGTTTGTTTGACATTGAAACAGTTTGTTTGTCTGTCTGTCTGTCTTTAAATGTCGACTGCTAAGAGGGGGGTGTGTGTGGGGAGCATGAAGGATGTGGATGGGTTCGTGGGGTATGAGGATGTCCTGACGGGCGGAGATAAGTACGCGGGACCTAGTCGGGGTCATCGCCGAGGCGTGGGAGCGAGCGAAGAGACGGGCCCCGCCCGTGGTCGTACGCAATACTGCCGCCGGACGTATGTCGACGAAGGGTGACTTCCTGCTGGGATCGGGCGGCCTGGGTGGGGTTCCCCGCGGCGGCGACGTGGGTGAGGCAGTGAGGGCGCAGCGAGCCCGGCTAATGCGTTGGCGATCCCCACTCACGGTAGATGCGGCGACTTTGGGCTGCCACGCCTCTGCGAAGTTGGCGCAGCCGCTTGTCACCCAGGTTCGCCCAGCGGTACGCTCTGCGCATGTTTGGGCGAGGCGTGGCACGCCGCGCTGGCGGCCTCACCGAAGGCACCAAGGCGAGGCCGGCGACGGTGCCGTGTACGTAGCCGCTGTTCGACAGGGCCCAAGAAGCCCGGGCTTTCCCTCGATTTAGGGTAAGGATCAGATAGGCCCACGCGAGCAGACAGTGATCCTCAAATGATCTACGGCGACCTCGCGAGCTGTTTCACGACCCGCGGCGGCTCTTTCAGCGCGCCATTCTCACGCCCCGTCGAAACGATGTTGTCGATGCTGACAACGCGCGCATGACCGCGGCCTTTTTTTCCCGGAGACGAGGCGTCGGAGTTCTTTTCGGCCGACTAGGTTGGGTCGGAAGACGACGCCTCGCTCTTTACAGTCGAGTTTTCAACTCCCTGACAACCAACGGCATGCTGACTTTGATCTCGAGCTTAAAGTCTTCGCAACCTCGACCCGTCGTACGGCCACTGCAACGTCACCCGATACATCATCGATAGTGTCGTTTAAAGACAAACAAACAGACAGACAAACAAACAGACAAACATCTGTCGATTAGTAGTTAAGAAGAAGATAAATCTCCAGGCACTCCTGCTTGTAAAAAAACTGACCGTGCGCGTGGTGGCGACGAGAGAGGCGGTTGGTGCTATTGGGGTGCAATGTGCAAGAGTAACCAGGGCGGAGACATGCGGAACATGGGGGCGCAGGTACGCCGTTCGTGAAGAGACTCAGTGCTTCAAGCTGCGGTGGGTTTGCGTGCTCGATGAGATATTAAAGCAAGCTGGGAGAGCAGTGGGTTTTTGAAGGTCGACTGCTAATAATAAGAGGGGGGTGGGTGCTTAATTCCCGACAACAGGACCCTGTCGCCAAATTACCCCCTGTTGAGAATCTTCTCACAAAAAAGAAAGAAGAAAGAAAGAAAGTTCGGCAAGGAGACAGGCGAATGGGTCGTGGAGGTGCGTTGACTGCGCCCGTGGCGACGGTGTTGTTGTTTGGTGGTTTGCTGTTTCACCCAGATCCCCGACTGTAAGAACGGGCTATTTGACGGACGAACACAGCCACCTATGAAGTTGAGTTGGTCGCAGGTCACGGTTTTCATGGGCACGGTTGGGGTGGTCATGGCTTTCCCGGTCCAGGGTGGGGCCCAGGTTGGGGTCATGGGCCTGGGCCGTGGGGTCCTGGACCGGGTCTCGTCGCCGGTGCCGTCGTCGCGGGTGCCGTCGGCGGCGCGGTCATCGCGGCGAATCGGCCGCCGCCGCGCTATCATCGTTACCCTCACCGCGTCGTCGTCGTGCAGCCGCCCCCCGACGTCGTGCTAGCGCCGAACGAGAGGATGGTGCAGCTCCAGCGTCCCGCGGGCGTGCCTCCGGGCTCCTCGATCGAGGTGATGATCGAGGGTCGCAACTACTACGTTCCGATTCCTCAGGGCGTCCCGGAGGGAGGTTATTTTAACTGCAAGGTGCCGCTCGTCGTCGTGCAGTCGGCCCCGGTGCCGGTGCAGGCCGCTGTCGCGACGCCCGCCGTCGCCGCGCCCGTTCAGCAGCCTCCACCGCCAGCCTACGTCGGTGAGGCCCCCCTGCCGCCGGGCTGGGAGCAAAAGGTTGCGCCAGATGGCCGAGCCTACTACGTCGACCACAACACGAAGACGACGCACTGGGAGCGCCCGTATATGTAAGACGGTTCTTCTAGGAGCGTCGGAGTTCACCACAATTCATAATCATCATCATCATCATCATCAGGACTATGACCCGCTCCCCCCGAGCTCCTCCTCCTCCTCCTGTTTTCCCAAAGTTGGCCGCCGCGCTTGCTCGACAGCAGCAGGCTACATGAGAGCATGACGTCCACCCCCTTTGCTAGCACGTATTGTCCCTGTTGTGGCTAAAAAAAATGGCTTCGTGTGTGTTACGGTGTTAAATCAGGAGGTTATTTATTTGGCTAGTTTAGGTTTAGTTACCTCCGCCAAGAGGAGAGGTAGTAACATTACGCATAAAGTGGCCCGAGAGGGCGAGAGGCGGTCGCACGGCGCAATGCGCATAAGACGCCTTGCGGTCATGCCCGCCATGAGGCGATAGAGCGGAAGCGACGCGAGAAATAGGGGTGTTTTCGCAAGGAAGGGGGATGAGAAGGGTCTTGGCACAAAAAATGAGGGTCATGGGCTGACCGCCGCATGGGCATATCAAAGGGAGTCGTCGCCGCCGTTGAGCGAGGCGAAACAAAGGATGATGCCGATGACACAACAACAAGGAGTTATTATGGATCCGGGAGCCATGCCGTGCCATGCCATATGCCACACGCCACGTGCCACATGCCAGGCCAAACCATGTCGTGAGGAGGTTGTCGATGACGGTGATATTTTTCCCAGATTGAATGAACGAGTGAGTGAATGAATGAATGAATGACAGGTACCGGTTTAGGAGGCGAGGCCGTGCAGGCCGAATCGTCGTCGATTGGGTCGAAGACGACGCGCGGGGAGATCGTTGGAAGTAAGAGAGTGTCGTGGGTCGCGAAAGCCAGTTTGGTGTCGGTGGCGGCGAGGGTGAAGGACGCGTTTTCGAGAAGTCGACGGTGGTGGGGTGGGGTTTGGAGAGCGTAGCCTTGGTCTGAATCGAAGACGAAGCAGTGGTTCGAGTAGGAGCCGGTGAAGAGGTTCCCCGCGGCGGCGCTCGAACTTGTCAGAATTCTGTCCGAATCGTACAAATCTTAGAGTCAGGGTTTCAAATGGTCGTGGACGGGGACGGTCCAGGTGGGCTCTGGTAGCCCGGAGGTCCCAGCATCGAAGAGCGAAGTCTCGCGAGGACGCAGTGATCGGCGGCAAATTTCGCGTCGAGACCGAGACTACGATTTCTGAAAAGAAGCTCTCCGAGGTGGATCCGCCCAAAACGACGCACGGAGAGGGTCGTGCGGCGAGTCTGAGGTCAAAGAGGTTGACGGTCCCCTTGGAGCTCTCGCGTACATGAGCTGAAAGCAACGGTCGGGGGTGGAAGGTCGTCGAGGTGATGACCTCGGCGAGGTCCTCCATGTTTGGGGGTTTGAGGTCAATGATGTTGAAGGCGCGCGTCGGGATGTCGAGGTTCAGAGGTTGACCCGGAGATCGTCGGAGGACGCGAACGTCTCGCCGTCGGAACGAGCGAGATCGAGTTGACGTTGTAGGCGTGCGCGTTGCCGAAGACGCTTGAGGGGTCGTCGAGCTCGCTGCGCTTCTGGCGGTCCGCCGAATATGTCGCCGTTTCCCCGACGCGCCAGAGCTTGATGGTCTTGTCGTTGGTCGTCAGGAGCAACGTCGCGGGCGACAGGCAGAACTTGACCTTGTTGATTTTCCTCGATCTCGAGCGACTTGAGGTAGTCGAACTCAGGATCGTGGCTCTGAAGGTCGTCACCTTGTCCATGCCCTTGAGCAACACGACGCGCCCCGACTTGTCGCCGACGGCGCAGGTCTCGCCGTCGGCGTCGAACTCGACGCACGTGATTTCGGCCTCGGCCGACACCGACGGCAGCCTCCGGTGTTCGACCGTCACGGTCGGGTCACCGTCGTCAGCATCGTCGTCGTCAGCGCCGTCAACATCTCCTTCGTTGTTCTGCGTCCCGATCGTGTCGTCGTCGTCGTTGTCGTTTGGGCCACACGCGATGCTTTTATTACCTGTTGTTTTTGGGACGACGGCGGCAGATGAAGACAAAGCGCGCGTTACTGTTGTGGTGCCGCCGCGCCCCCAAAGGACCTCGAGGACTGCGGGAGGCGCTTCTGCGATGGTGGGACCGGGGCCACCGGTCCATGCTCTGGCACCGCGGGCCCGCTCGCCGACCGGTTCCAGTGGGCCTACAAGTCTGGTCTCGGAGGTGATGCTCCAGCAGACCCAGGTCGACCGGGTGGTGCCGTACTACGGGTGGTTGGCCAAGTGGCCGACCGTCGACGCGCGCCGAGGCCTCCATCGACGAGGTCCGCGCCCTGTGGACGGGTTGGGATACTATCGACGCGCGGCGTTCCTCGTCGAATTGGTGCCAAGCAGATCGTCGCGATGGACGCGCCCCAAAACGCGCGATGCCTGGCTCAAGGTCGGCGGCTTGTTCGTTGTTGTCATCAAATTTGTCGAGGTCAGGGCGTCGGGCCCTACACGGCCGCCGCGATCGCTTCGATATGCTTCGACGAACGCGTACCCGTCGTCGACGGCAACGTCGTCCGCGTCCTCGCCTCGGCTCCGCGCCGTCGAAGAGGCAAACGAAAAATTGTGGTGGCGCCTCGCTGGCGAGATCGTCAACTGCCTGCGACCGTCCGGGCGACGCCAACCAGGCCTTGATGGAACTCGGGGCCACCGTCTGCACAGCGAACCCCTCTTGCGACGCGTGGGCCCTTCCGAGACGAGTTATCGCGACGGCGCCGATAATCCGGAGAGATATTATCCTTTCAAAAAGAGTAAAACCACCAAGCCTAAGCGCGTCCGCCTCCCTCGTGTGCGTGCTCCCAGCAGACCGCCGCCACCGTGCCGACGACCGAGACCTCTGGACCAACGGCGATTTGCCATCTTGCGCCGACCGGGACGATGCTCTCCTTTCAGGCCTCTGGCAGCTTCCCTCGCGGCTTCTCGAGACGACGACATCGACGCCGAGATCGATGCTGTACTCGAGGACCTTCTCCCGTCGGTTGGGGGTGGGGCTGCTACAACAACAACAACAACAACAGCGACGCGGTGCTGCGTCGCGCGCCTCACCGACGACAAACCTTCGCCCATTCCATCACGAACCGCCGCTACGACATCCACGTCGCCTGGCTCGTCGTGGAACGCTGCCGCCACCACAAGTGGAACCACCTCCTCCTCCTCGCTCGAGTGGCGCGACGAGGGCCGGCCTCGCCGCCAGGGCGCCTCTCTATTCTCGCCAAGGCTCTCGGCAAGGCGCGCTCCTTCGCGCTCGCAGCACCCCCCGAAAAAGAAAGGGTTAGGGAACAACATTTTGAGTTCTTATGAGCATGATTCGCTGGTGGTGTGTTTTGGAGGCGTCGTGGGCCGGCATCGCGATCGCGCAGCGCGTCGCGTGGGGCGTGCTCGTGGAGGACGACGGCGAGGCGTCCGGTGCGCTTCGCTGCCGGGGCGTCGTTGCGGGCGGCCGGGACCGTCGGGCTCTGGTCGCGCTGACGGGGCCCGGGGCGGCGACGCGCGCTGCTGGCCTCGAGCTCGCGGGGTGGGAGGTGGTTGTTTCGGAAGGCGTGGTGTTGGGAGCCGGTTCAGGCGATGCCATTGGAGCTCGCGTCAAGCTGAGTTCGACAAGGTGGTCATCGTAGAGACGTACACGATCGCGCTCGAGAACGTCGACGAGCTGTTCTCGCTTGTCCCAGGACGTGCGCGGCGCACGATGTCTCGCTCGACGCCCCCCTTCCGGCGCCGATCGTGGTGACCCCCGGAAAACGGCGACCCTCGACCACCTGAGTCGGTGCGATTTCTTCGATCCTCTCGATGGTGGCTCGAACGCGTCGAAAGTGCCACCGATTGCCTACGCGGTACTCAGCGTTTGGCTTGTGGCTCACTCTTGAACGCCGACCTGCGACGACCCCACGCGACTCGTCAGATACGCCAACCCACCGTCCTCCCGCCTGGCTCGCGAGACGGGGCTAGGCTTCGCGCACCTCGCGCTCGGCCCCACTGCGCCCTGGCACTGGTGGGCCGCCTCGCTTCTCCCGCTCGCGAGCCGCTGGCGCCGCGCGAGATTTGGCCCTCGAGACTATTTCGTTGGATACGGCCCACGAACGCTCATTGCTCGAGATCGAGGAAAAATCAACAAGGACGAGTTCTGCCTGTCGCCCGCGACGTTGCTCCTGACGACCAACGACACGACCATAAACTACTGGCGCGTCGGAAACGGCGCCATATTCAACGGACCGCCAGAAGCGCAGCGAGCTCGGGACGACCCTCAAGCGCACACGTCTTCGGCAACGCGCCGCCTACCACGTCAACTCGATCTCGCTCAATTCCGACGGCGAGACGTTTCGGTCCTCCGACGATCTCCGGGTCAACCTCTGGAACCTCGACGCATCTCGACGCGTCGCCTTCCAACATCAGTGCCCTCAAACCCCCAAACATGGAGGACCTCGCCGAGGTCATCACCTCGTTGACCTTCCACCCCGCACCGTTGCTTTCAGCTCATGTACGCGAGCTCCAAGGGGCCGTCAACCTCTTTGTCCTCGAGACTTGCCGCACGACCCTCTCCGTGCGTCGTTTTGGGCGGATCCACCTCGGAGAGCTTCTTTTTCGAAATCGTCGTCTCTCGGTCTCGGACGCGAAATTTACCGCCGATCACTGCGTCCTCGCGAGAGACCTCCCTCGCTCTTCGACGCTGGGACCTCCGGGCTACCAGAGAGCCCACCTGGACGTCCCAGTCCACGGCCATGAACCCCGACTCCAGATTTGTACGATTCGGACGAATCTTCGACATGTTCGGGTGCGCCGCCGCGGAGAACCTCTTCTTCACCGGCTCCTACTCGAACCACTGCTTCGTCTTCGATTATAAGACCAAGGCCACGCTCTCAAACCCCACCCCACCACCGTCGACTTCGAAAAACGCGTCCTTCACCTCGCCGCCACCGACACCAAACGGCTTTCGCGACCCAAGACACTCTCTACTTCCAGATCTCCCCCGCGCGGCGTCTTCGGCACCAATCGACGACGATTCGTACTGCCGGCCTCGCCACTCCTAAACCGGTACCTGTCTTCATTCATTCAGTCCTCCTCGTTCATTCAATCTGGGAAGCGATACCACTCGTCATCGACAACCTCCTCACGCATGGCTTGGCCTGGCATGAGGCACGTGGCGTGTCGCATATGGCATGGCACGGCCTGGCTCCCCGGATCCATAACCCCTCTTGTTGTTGTGCCATCGGCATCATCCTTATGTTTCGCCTCGCTGAACATGCTCGACGACTCCCCCCTTTTGGATACACCCATGCGCCGGTCAGCCACGACCCTACATTTTTGCGCCAGGACCCTTCTCGTCTACCAGCCTTGCGAAAAACACCCCAGCTCGCGTCGCTGCCGCTATCGCCTCATGGCGGGCGCTGACTCACAACGGCGTCTTATGCGTACGCGCCGTGCGACCGACTCTCGCTCCTCTCGGGCCCTTTATGCGTAATGCTACGACCGCCTCCTGGTGGCCAGGTAACTAAACCTAAACTAGCCGATGAATAACCTCTGATTTAGACACCGTAGTAACACACACGAAGCCATTTTTTAGGACAACAGGGACAATACGCTAGCAAGGGGGTGGACGTCATGCTCTCATGTAGCCTGCTGCTGTCGAGCAAGCGCGGCGGCCAACTTTGGGAAAACTGGAGGGGAGGAGGAGCTCGGGGGAGCCGGTCATCGTCCTGATATTGATGATGATGATGATTTGGTGTGGTGAACTCCGACGCTCCTAGAAGAACCGTCTTACTATACGGGCGCTCCCAGTGCGTCGTCGTCGTGTTGTGGTCGACGTAGTAGGCTCGGCCATCTGGCGCAACCTTTTTCCTCCCCAGCCCGGCGGAGGGGCCTAACCGACGTAGGCTGGACGGTGGACGCTGCTGAACGGGCGCGGCGACGGAAGGCGTCGCGACGCAACCTGCGAAGCACCGGGGCCGACGCACGTCGACGAGTCGGCACCGTGCAGAAAATAAGGTCCCTCCGGGACGCCCTGAGGAATCGGACGTAGTAGTTGCGACCCTCGATCTCACCTCGATGAGGGCGGCGGCGCGCCCGCCGGGACGCGGCTGGAGCTGCACCATCCTGTTCGGCGCTAGCACGACGTCGGGGGCGGCTGCACGACGACGACCAGTGACGCCAACGATGATAGCCGGCGGCAGCGATTCGCCGCGATGACCGCGCCGCCGGCAGCACCCACGACGACGGCACCGGTCGACGAGACCCGGTCAGAACCCCCACGGCCCAGGCCCATGACCCCAACCTGGGCCCCACCCTGACCGGGAAAGCCGCGAGCCACCGAACCGTGCCCATGAAAACCGTGACCTGCGACCGAACTCAACTTCATAGGTGGCAGCGTTCGTCCGTCAAATAGCCACGTTCTTACAGTCGGGGATCTGAGGTGAAACGGCAGTCCACCAAACAACGTCACCCAAATGCGGGCGCAGTCAACACCTCCACGACCCATTCGCGTGTCTCCTTGCCGAACTTTCTTTCTTTCTTCTTTCTTTTTGTGGAGATTCTCAACGCGGTTTTTGGCGACAGGGTCCTGTTGTCGAGAATTAACACCCACCCCCTCTTATTATCGAGCGGTCGACCTTCAAAACCCACGCTCTCCCAGCTTGCTAATTCTCATCGACACGCAAACCCACCGCAGCGGGAAGCACTGAGTCTCTTCACGCCGGCGTACCTGCGCCCCCATGTCCACTGAGTCTCCCGCCCTGGTTACTCTTGCATTGCACCCCAATAGCACCAACCGCCTCTCTCGTCGCCACCACGCTCGGTCAGTTTTTACAAGCAGGAGTGCCTGGAGATTTATCTTCTTCAGAACTACTAATCGACAGATGTTTGTCTGAGCCCCTGTCTGTCGGCACGTTTGTCTTTAAACGACACCATCGATGATGATCGGGTGACGTTGCAGTGGCCGTACGACGGGTCCATGTTGCAGACTTGAAGCTCGAGATCAAAAGCATGCCGTTGGTTGTCAGGGAGTTGAAAACTCGACTGTAAAGAGCGAGGCGTCGTCTTCCGACCCAACCTAGTCGGCCGCAAGAATTAGACGCCTCGTTTCCGGGAAAAAGCCGCGGTCATGCGCGCGTTCAATCGCGCATCGACAACATCGTTTCGACCGGGCGTGAATGCGCGCTGAACGAGCCGCCGCGGGTCCTCAACAGTCTGCGGGTCGCCGTAGACGGCGGAGGATCACTGTAAGGCTCGCGGGCCTATCTGATGCGTACGTGAATCGAAGGAAAGCCCGCTTCTTGGGCCCTGCGAACAGCGGCTACGTAGCTGCAGCACCGTCGCCGGCCTCGCCTTTGCAATTGCCTTCAGTGAAGACAGCGCAGCGTGCCACGCTCTCCTTAAACATGCACAGAGCGCATCGCTGCGCGAACCTGGGTGACAAGCGGCTGCGCCAGCCTCGCGAGGCAAAGGCAGCCCGACGTCGCCACAGCTACCGTGAGTGGGGGATCGCCAACGCATTAGGCCGGGCTCGCTGCGCCTCTGTTTACCCATGTCGCCGCCGCGGAGACCCCGCAGGCCGAACGATCCCAGCAGGAATCACCCTTCGTCGCACATACGTCCGGCGGCAGCATGCGTAGGACCACAGGCGGGGCCCGTCTACTTACCTGCCCCACGCCTCGGCGCTGACTTCGACTAGGTCCCGCGTACTTATCTCCGTAATCAGGCACATCCCTCATGGCCCACGAACCCATCCACATCCTTCAGCTCCCCTCACCCCCCCTTAGCAGTCGAATTTAAAGACAGACAGACAGACAAACAAACTGTTTCCAATGTCAAACAAACAAACTAACGTCAAACTCTGTCGATTAGTAGTTCCACGAAGAAAAGACTGCTAACAGCGGGATATATCTTCAAGAAGGCTGCGACGAAGGGCTCGGTGGTTTGTCGACTTAGGGTAGCGATCAGGTAGGCGCGACGGTAAGGATCAGGTAGGCGCGAGCGTGCCAGATAGTGATCCTCCAAGCCGTCTACGGCTGACCTCGCAGACTATTTCCATGACGCCTCGCTCTTTACAGTAGAGTTTTCCAACTCCCTGACAACCAACGGCATGCTGACTTTGATCACGAGCTTAATGTCTTCGCAACCTCGGCCAGTCGTACGGCCACTGCAACGGCACCTCGATACATCATCGATCGTGTCGTTGTCACCGTGGGAAAACTCCCTCCAACCTGTATCGGTTAAGGCCCGCCGACGGCACGCGCACTATAGGTGAACTTACTGGGACCCGTGAACTTACTGGGGTTGAGATTGGGACTAGGTGAACTGAGCGACCAGGTGAAACTGGGACCAGGTGGTACTGGGGTTTTTAGAGTAAAGGGTTTTAGAGTAAACTCAAGGTTGGCGGCGCGTGCGGATCAAAGCAGCTTAGATTGGCGGAGGCGAGAGCGACGACTCAAAGGAGTTGGTGTGAGCTAGGTGAACTTACAGACCAGGTGAACTTAACGGGACGAGGTGAACTTACTGGGGTTAGGGTGGGAGTAGGTGAACTTACTGGCCTCCACTTGTCATAACTACTAATCGGGGATCTAGGCCTCAACGTCCCTTTCTTAATCCTCCCACTAAATGCTCGACTCTGGCGGCGCTTTCAAAGATGTGGTTGTCGAGGAGAGAGGCGTACCAGTTCTTGTGGTGAAACGACCCCGCGGACGTCGAGGCCTGGCGTGCGGAGCGACGGACGAATTACCCGCGCAAGCGGGCCTCGTCGCGGACTCGAAGGTGACGAGGAGATCAAGAAGTGTCGCAAGTTTCTCCACACGGGCACCTGCACGCGGCCGAAGTGCATTACAGCCACAACGTCCCGGGACGTGCCGCTGTGTAACTACTTCCAGCGCGGCCGCTGACGTGCATGGTAATCGCTGTAGAACGCGCATTTCGACCATCGAGGCCGCAGGCGGAAGTCCAGGCAGAGACGCACTTGCGGACCAAATCTTTCGGCACATTCTCGACCGGTGATCTAGCTCGGCGTGGCCTTATTATGCCAACTTCTCGAAGAGGGCAGCAGGACGATCACTCTTCGAGGGGGGCGCTCCGGATCCCACGTGGCCGCAGTCCTATCTCACTAAAGTCGAGGGCAATCGGCATTGTTCAGGAGATAGTGCGGGTGATACGAAGCGCGTTTCTCATAAATCGGGATGGCATGACGGTCGATCGCCGACGACGGGGGTAACCGCGCGAGTGCTTTGTGAATGGCGTCGCAAACCTTAGAGAGTGACACGAGGCTCTGGACTGGACAAGCCAACCAACTGCCCAATCAAAACGCGGTTCTACTTTCGCTACTTTTTCCCCCTCTCCTGAGGGCCACTGGCCCCACCCCAGCGATCCCTCGCGAGCGTGTACTCCGGACACCGTTTCGCCTCGACCACGCGCCAACCGCACGCGAGGATATTTATCTAGATTCCTCGTAGGGGTTCAGATACGCGAAAGGTTTACTCGAGAAGCCACTGCGGACACAGGTCAGCACCACGGAGAGTCTAGTCGTCTTCCTCTTCTTGTTCCTCTTCCTCTTCGACATCCTCCTCCGACTTGTCTTCCTGGTCTGCATACCCGTCCGCCTTTTGCAGTTCTTGGCGTACCGATGATTCGGAGGAACTTGGGATCCATCTGCACGTTGGAGTCAGACAAACAAGCTCGAAATACTGGCAGTCACGACAGCAAACGCGGCCCCTTGAGCGTGCTTGTACCGGAAGTTGGCACCTTGACGGATCGAGGCGCGTGCTCCCGCACAGTTTGTTGCGGCACTGTGGTTTTGCTGCGACGCGTCGGTAAGGATTCCACACACCGACAAGCCGTACCTTCAGATCGCCAATCACCCACTAGGAGTCGCGCGCTTTGTGTTGGTCTTTAGCGACTCGCTTGCAGCCGTCCACGGTCCGTTGAGGAATCGGATGGTTAAGGATTGGGGGGCACGACAGAAAGCATCATCGCTGGGATAGTTACAAACAAAGCAGGCAAAGTTCACCTAGTCCCACTCTCGCAGCGGTTCACCTGGTCCCAATCTCTAACCCCAGCAAATTCGGTGTAAACCCCCTTCTCTGGCGATAAGTTCGGCGTAAACCTACACCCACTCTCCTTTGAGCTCGTCGCTCTCACCCCCGTCAATCAAGGCACTTTGATCGTTAGTTCAATATCTTGGATAGTTACAAACAAGTGCAGGCCAGTAAGTCCATGCCTGGTCCCCCAATCTCTAACTTAGTAAGTTCACCTAGTCCCAATCTCTAGCACAAATTCTGCGATAAACCCAATCTCTAACCCCAGTAAGTTCGGCGTAAACCTACTCCCCACTCTCCTTTGAGCTCGTCGCTCTCACGCCATAATCTAAGGTGCTTTGATCCGCACACGCCGCTAAGCTTTGAGTTTACTCTAAAAGCCCCAGTAAGTTCACACTTGGTCTCAGTAAGTTCACCTGGTCTCTAAGTTCACCTAGTCCCAATCTCTAACCCCAGTAAGTTCACCTGGTTCCAGTAAGTTCACCTGGTTCCTGTAAGTTTACCTGCCTGCAGACCTGGTCCCAGTAAGCCCACCTATAGTGCGGTGTAGACCCAGGAGTTTATCGGTATTACGCAGCACGGTGGGGGTAGAGATTGGAGTCGTCGACTTAGAGAGTTTATCCTCGGGGTTGCCGATCGACAGAGACCACGTAGCAGCTGGACGTGGCAGAGAAGACGGGCTTGGGCAAGGGACGCCGACCTCGCGGTCGGTGACAATATGATTGATCGTTTGGCGTCGGCAACGCCGGACTACAGATTGGGCCTCGACACGACACGATCGATCGTAACATCTGAGCACCGTTGCAGTGGCCGTGCGACGATTCGAGTTGCGAAGACCTAAAGCTCGCGCTCAAGTCAGCATCCGTTGGTTGTCAGGGAGTCGAAAACTCGACTGTAAAGAGCGAGGCGTCGTTCCGACCCAACGTAGTCGGCCGAAAGAACTCCGACGCCTCGTCTCCGGGAAAAAGGCCGCGGTCATGCGCGCGGCGTTGTCAGCATCGACAACATCGTTTCGACGGGGCGTGAGAATGGCGCGCTGAAAGAGCCGCCGCGGGTCGTGGAAATAGTCTGCGAGGTCGCCGTAGACGGCGGAGGATCACTGTCTGGCTCGCGGGCCAACCTTATCCTTACCCTAAATCGAGGGACAATCCCTCATACCCCACAAACCCACCCACATCCTTCATGCTCCCCACACACACCCCCCTCTTAGCAGTCGACATTTAAAGATAAACAGACAAACATCTGTGGATTAGTAGTTAGGAAATGTCGACTGTCTGAAAAGCAGACGAACCAATGAAACTGAAGGATGTGAGGTGAACTGTGAACATGAATGTACTGGACGGGCGGAAGTCTGTCTGTTTGTCTTTAAGTGTCGACTGCTAAGAGGGGTGTGTGTGGGGAGCATGAAGGATGTGGGTGGGTTTGTGGGGTATGAGGGATGTGCCTGACGGGCGGAGATAAGTACGCGGGACCTAGTCGGGGTCATCGCCGAAGACGTGGGAGCAGGCGAAGGGGACGGAGCCGCCCGTGGGTCGTACATGCTGCCGCCGGACGTATGTGCGACGAAGGGTGACGTCCTGCTGTTTGTTTGTTTGTCCCTCGATTTAGGGCAAGGATCAGGTTGGCCCGCGAGCCAGACGGTGATCCTCCAAGCCGTCTACGGCGACCTCGCGAACTATTTCCACGACCCGCGGCGGCTCTTTCAGCGCGCCATTCTCACCGCCCCGTCGAAACGATGTTATCGATGCTGAGAACGCCGCGCGCATGACCGCGGCCTTTTTTCCCGGAGACGAGGCGTCGGAGTTCTTTTCGGCCGACTAGGTTGGGTCGGAAGCCGACGCCTCGCTCTTTACAGTCGAGTTTTGAACTCCTGACAACCAACGGCATGCTGACTTTTATCGCGAGCTTAAAGTCTTCGCAACCTCGACCCGTCGCACGGCCACTGCAACGGTACCAGATACATGATCGATCGTGTCGTGTCACCGAGGCTCCTCCAACCTGTACCCCTTAAGGCCCGCCTACGCCAAACGATCAACAGAGCCAGGGCCGAAGCCGACGCCTCGCTCTTTACAGTCGAGTTTTGAACTCCTGACAACCAACGGCATGCTGACTTTGATCGCGAGCTTAAAGTCTTCGCAACCTCGACCCGTCGCAGGGCCACTGCAACGGTACCAGATACCATGATCGATCGTGTCGTGTCACCGAGGCTCCTGCAACCTGTACCCACTTAAGGCCCGCCGCCAAACGATCAACAAGAGCCAGGACCAGACGCCTTGCGAAACCAACGTCCTCTTGCCCACAAGCCCGTCTTCTGTCACGTCAGCTCTACGTGGCTCTCTGTCGATCGGCAGCCCGAGAATATGCTCCTCTGAGTCGACGACTCCACCCTACCCCACACGTGCTGCAATACCAATAAGCCCCCTCCCGGCGTCTACGCGCACTGTGAGTTAACACTGGGACCAGGTGAACTTACTGGGGTTTGAGATTGGGACTAGGACCTAGTCCCTAAGGTGATTATAGTGACCAGATGAACTTACAGGACCAGGTAGCTTACTGGGGGTTTAGAGTAAACTCAGGGTTGGCGGCGCAGGCGGATCAAAAGCAGCTTGGATTGGGGGGTGAGGCGACGAGCTCAAAGGGTGTGCGTGAGCACGGTGGGTTTACATGAACTTACTGATGTTAGTGGTTTGGACTAGGTGAACTTACTGACCAGGTGAACTTACTGGGACCAGGTGAACTTACTGGGGTTTCTAACTACTAATCGACAGATGTTTCTTTGTTTGTTTGTCTTTAAATGCCGACTGCTAAGAGGGGTGTGTATTGTGGGAGCATGAAGGATGTTTGTTTGTTTGTCTTTAAATGTCGACTGCGAAGAGGGGGTGTGTGTGGGGGGCATGAAGGATGTGGGTGCCAGGTTTGTGGGGTAGGAGGGATGTGCTGACGGGCGGAAATAAGTACGCCGGAATCCTAAAGGTTCCGTTGCACGCAGTCGGGAGCCCTGTCAGATCGACTTTGGCTGAGCTCGCGCTGCTCAGCACCAAGTCGCTCACGTCGACGAGCGACTTTGAGGCCTCCTCGGCCCGTCGCGCAAGCCCCACTCGAGAAGCGACCGACGGGGCGATCACCCTAAACCAACTGTCGGCTGCCAGGATCGCCACGCATGCGAGCCACCGCAACTCACGACGTCTCGCTCGACACCATCCGCCACGCTCGTCGCCCATCGTCCTGGGTCAAGCGACCTCGGAATTTGAGGGACGGCGCCAAAAGCCCCGTATTTTGCACGGTGTCCGGCAGGTCATATAATCAGTTCGTCAAAGACCACCAGAACGGACCAATCTCGGCACAAGCGCCGGGGGAAAGGGCGTGACGACGAAGACGACGACGACTACAAAAAGACCCATCGTTACACGAGACCGTCAAGCTCTACCGTTGGATGCTGGAGGGCTGGTACTCGTTGTACAAGATCGAAAATTCCGGAAGGCGCAGACGCGCCGCGAGGTGAAGGACTGGGAGGATCGGTGGGTGATTCGAACCCACCGCGGGTGTCTGACCCTCGTCTACTTCTGGTGACCCTCGTCTACTTGGCCTGCACTTATACGTAACTAGTCTGATGGCCACTAATCTGACCACTGCGCGCGCACTGGTGGTGCGTCATTTGTAACTGCTCTCATTGCTTCCGAAGCGGCCACAAGTAGACTAGGCTCTCTTCTTTTCTCCTTGGCGGCCGAATGGGCCCCAGAGGTCGCAGACGAGCCTTTCCTCGTGCAGGAGCCCGCGCGGCGGACTTGTTGTCTGCCTTGGCTTTGGGGATGGGAAGCGGTTTACTGCCGGCGTCGAGGAGGGCTTGATGACGCTCGGGGCGTTTGCCGCGACTGCGTACTGGATTGGTCTTCGGTTTTGTACTTCGAGTCGAGCTTCGCGCCGCCGTCCACGGAGGCGCGCGCAGTGCAATTGGTCAGGCTTTCGTGGCACGGCGATGCTGCGGTTGAGGGCATAACGCAGAGACCTGCACACGGTGTGAAGCGGCTGCTCCCATCCGGCGCGGACCGCTCAACGTCGGCGCCTGCCTTGAGAACATGTCAGCGCAGCGGGCGGCGCCGGCTTCGCAGGCGACGTGGAGCGGGCGACGGCCGGCGGCGTTTGGAGTCTCGACGTCGGCACCCTTGCTTAACAGCAGACGGCAGCATTGGTGCGCACGGGCTTCGCAAGCAGCGGCGAGGAGGGCGGCACCGGTGGCAGGGCGTCATTGGCTCAGGAGGGCGATGCAATGATGGCGTCGCCGGTCTCGCACGCCTCGACGAGAAGATTGCACGGGCGCTTGTCTTCGTCAACCACGGGCTCGTTGGGATTGACTCCTGCCTCGAGGAGCTTGCGGACCCGGACGGCGTTTCTTCGGCGGATTGCTTCAAGGAGCGCGCTGTGGCCGTCTTGTCGCGCGGCGTAGTTGTTTCGAGCTTATCGCCCCGACGCAGAAGTTTGGTGAGATTTGCGGTGTTCGAGGCGCGCGTCCGCTCGCGCCCTTGGAATCAACCTTTCTTACCGAACTGGATCTCAATCTCTCACTCAGCCAGGCGCGCTTACAGCTGCGCGCCCGAAGCGTCGTGGGACGAGATCTCGACGGCATGCCGAATGCGCGAAAAGCGCGTCTGTACCGCCATCGAGCGTGTAGCGCACCGTCGCCCGGCGTCGCCGAAGCAAGCGTCACGAGGACCGCGCCGGTAAACGAGACAATCCGCTGCTCGGCGGGCGGCTCGTGGTAGTCGGGAGCTCGCGAACGGCACGACACGCGAAAGCCGCGTCATCGTAGAGGAGGTTCTCCTTCTCGTCGAGATGACCGTGTTGTGGTGCCCGCGGCGCGTGCCCGGTTGGGCTCGCATCTCGCGCTCGGCACGTCGGGAGGGGCCCCGAACCTCGTCCTCAAAGTGGGTCGCGTACACCTTTATCGGCGGTCGGTTCACGAGTCGTGCCGGCGCACTCTGCGGCCGCGGCGTGGCGTCATCGTCTGCAGTGAACCACTCGCCTAGAAGGGTGCGCCGTCGACGGCCGCCGTTTTCCTTTGCGACCCTTTCGAGACGAAGCCATCGGCGACGACGGGTCGTCCGCCGTGGTCTCCACGCTTGGCTGCTGCGTGACGAGGACGCCCCTTGCAGCGATGTCTTCGGCCGGCGGTGCGACGACGTCCGCGCTCTGCGGCGACGCTAAGAGTGCCGGAGCGCTCTTTTTGGTGCAGATCATGCTCGGCCAGAAACTGCTGGCCCGTCGCCGAGAGCTCGCTCAATGACTCGGCCGAAATGAGGAGCGTGGGGTCCTGCTGATGCTGCTTCTGCGCCTCGTTGGCCTCGTCGCGCGCAGTTGCTTGGCGCCAGACAGCTCGCAGTGCATGTAGTAAGCGTCGAGCCGTTGGTTCTCTGGGCAGCGGCTTCCACGCCACATATCGTCTCGACGAATCTGGACCTGGGCATTCTCGCGAGACGGTAGTGTAGGGTGCTGTGCACGGGGGGGGCCTTTTTGTTATCGAAAACCGACACGCTGACGGGCTCGGTGTCGTCTTGGTTTATGCGCGCTTCTCGACTCACAGAAGCCAACGAGATCCGTGATACGTATCTTGTGAAAAGAAGAATTAGGGTAAGGTTATACGGTGTTGTGGGCGGAAACAGAAGAAAGATGCGGCGCCCGATTGACGTTTGTATTTTTGTCGTCGGCGTGCGGGGTTCTGCCCGCCGCAGCAACCCCTTTGGGCAAGGCAAAGCGTGGTGCGAATGGCCGTCGTGGAGCCCGGTAACTTCAAGAACGGGCTGACGATCGAGTACCAAGGACAGCGATGTGGAAAAATCATCGGCTTTTCAACAGACGAAGTCGGCGCGACGAGCGGCGATGGTCCGGACTCATGAAAAACTTAGTGTCGGGACGACCGTCGACAGACCTTTCGGATCTCGGAGAAGCTCCAGACGGCTAACGTCGAGAAGAGGAGGCGATTTACAGTTACGTCGACGACGGCTCGGTCGTCTTCCTGGACTCCGGAGACCTTCGGGAGGTCGAATCCCGCAAGGCGATCTTGAGACGGCCGACCACTCCTCCAAGGACGGCATGACTGTCCAGATCGTGAGCTGGGGCACCACGGTCGTCGACGTGATTCTCCCGAGCAGCGGGAGTACGAGTCACTTACACCGAGCCAGCCGTCAGAATCGGTTCGACGTCCGTCACGTCGAAGAGCGCGACACTCGACACTGGCGCCGAAATCATGGTTCCGCTCTTCGTCGAAATCGGCGACCGCGTCGAGGTCAATTGCGGCGAGCGCACCTTCATGGAGCGCGTGAAGAAAAACTAAGCGATACTTCTCGGCGAAAGATTGGTCGTCGACGTCGTCGTCTCTTTGACATGAATAATATGATGCCCTTTTCGATCTCTTCGGCAGAGTGGCAAGTCTGCCGCGCAAGAACGCAGAGATAGTAGGCGATAAGGCCGGAATTCGTCGAGCCGAGCGATATTAGGGTTGGCGTGCGCAAAAGGAGCGTCAAAGTTCGGGCTCGATGGTTGTGGACGGGGGGATCGACTTGAACTCCTGCATGGCAGCCGTCATTC